>JAHIAM010008656.1:0-16021 GCA_021605205.1 Aegilops longissima
CTAGTTTAACATGGTGTACTTACTTTGCATGTTTAACAACTCTAAAATATGCTTTAGGTCAGATCTGTACCTAATCCATAATATGCACATGAGGATTTTCCGGAATTGTTGTTTGTTGTTTTCCGGCCTCATTTAATCTTGCCTAAATAGTTAGTTTCATATGCTTCACCTCTTGCCATGTTTAATAACATTTAATATTGTTGTGTCCCTAATCGAGAGTGAACTAAATAAGTGTTGTGGTGTTTTGTCAATATGCAACCCGTTGCATATTGAGCTCCACTTAACTTGTAGTGTTGTTTGTGCATATTGCCATGCCATGCTTTTTAAACCGGACATGCATCATACTTGGTTGTGCATCATGCCATGTTTGTGCTGGTTGTTTTACTATGTTGTTTGCTTCTTTCCGGGTTGCTTCTCTCGTTAGCTTCGGTTTCGTTCCGGAGTTGTGAGGATTCGTTCGACTTCGTCCGTTTGTCTTCTTCATGGATTCGTTCTTCTTCCTTGCGGGATTTCAGGCAAGATGACCATACCCTCGAAATCACTACTATCTTTTCTTGCTAGTTGCTCGCTCTTTTGCTATGCCTACGCTACGATGCCTACCACTTGCTTATCATGCCTCCCATATTGCCTTGTCAAACCCCTAACCATCCTTTCCTAGCAAACCGTTGTTTGGCTATGTTACCGCTTTGCTCAGCCCTCTTATAGCGTTGTTAGTTGCGGTGAAGATGAAGTTTGTTCCTTGTTGAACATGGAGATGTTGTTCCTTGTTGGAACATGTTTACTTGTTGGGATATCACAATATATCTTATATTATTAATGCATCTATACACTTGGTAAAGGGTGGAAGGCTCGGCCTTATGCCTAGTGTTTTGTTCCACTCTTGCCGCCCTAGTTTCCGTCATATCGGTATTATGTTCCCGGATTTTGCGTCCCTAACGCGGTCGGGTGATTTATGGGACCCCCTTGACAGTTCGCTTTGAATAAGACTTTTCCAGCAAGGCCCAACATTGGTTTTACCATTTGCCTCACCTATGCCCTTTTTCCCTTGGGTTTCCGGAGCCCGAGGGTCATCTTTATTTTAGCCCCCCCGGACCAGTGCTCCTTCGAGTGCTGGCCCGAACTAGAGTGATGTGCAGCGCCCCCTCAAGGCAACTTGAGGTTTGGTTTTAGTTGTACGGACTGCTCATCCGAGTGTGCCCTGAGACCGAGATATGTGTAGCTCCTATCAGGATTTGTCGGCACATCCGGCGGCTTTGCTGGTCTTGTTTTATTGCTGTGAAATGTCTTGTAGCCGGATTCCGAGACTGATCGGGTCTTCCGGGAGAAGGAATATCCTTCGTTGATCGCGAGAGCTTATCATGGGCTAAGTTGGGACACCCTGCAGGGTTTGAACTTTCAAAGCCGTGCTCATGTTATGTGGCAGATGGGAATTTGTTAATGTCCGTTGTAGACAACCCGAAGTTGATCTTAATTAAAATACACCAACGGCGTGTGTAACTGTGATGGTCTCTTCTCGTGAGTCCGGAAGTGAACACGGTGTTGGAGTTATGTTTGACGTAAGTAGTTTCGGGATCACTTCTTGATCATAGTTGTTCGACCGTGCCTTGCTTTCTCTTCTCGCCTCATTTGCGTATGTAGCCACCATATATGCTAGTCGCTTGCTGCAGCTCCACCTCCCTACTCTGTCCTACCTTTAAGCTTAAATAGTCTTGATCTCGGGTGTGAGATTGCTGAGTCCCGTGACTCACGGATACTTCCAAAACCAGTTTGCGTGTGCCGATGAAACCGTGCAGGTGATGCATCCGAGCTCAAGGAGGAGCTCGATGAAGATCTTGTTCATTGTGTTGTTTCGCTCAGTTGATCGAGAGTGGAGCCAGTTGGGACGATCGGGATCTGTGTAGCATTTGGGGTAGTCTTCTTTCATTTTGGTTCCGTAGTCGGACCTTGTTTGTACCTGTATGATGTAATGTTTTTCTCATGTATTGTGTGAAGTGGCGATTGTAAGCCAACTATGTATCTCTTTCCTTATGTATTACATGGTTGTGTGAAGATTACCTCACTTGCGACATTGCTTTCGATGCGGTTATGCCTCTAAGTCGTGCTTCGACACGTGGGAGATATAGCCGCATCGAGGGCGCTCAAGTTGGTAATCGAGCCTTCCCGACTTAGGAGCCCCTACTTGATTGTTTGTGGCGTTGTTGAGTCTAGAACGGAAAATGTTTTGAGTCTTAGGATTATATATATCGGAGAGTAGGATTTTTTTACTCCTCGGTCCCTTAAATCGCTCGGTGAGGTATCCCGACGAGAGTTTTGACTTTCCTCTCCTCAAATTTCACTAAATTTTTTTTTTAGGATCACGCAGGTATCTTGGAATCGTTCGATGGTTTTGTGACGAGAACATTGTTCTTGGTGCCTCCCGACATTTAGGGGTTGTGGCGGTGTCCCGGGAGTTGAGCTCCGAGGTGTTGTCGTCACAATTTTATCGTTGCAGATTCGAATACTGAGTTTTGCCGACATCGAAATCTCTTTTGTGCGTTGTTGGTGAGATAACCACGATAGCCCGAAGATTGTGGCGAAAAGGGAGTATTGCCATGACTTGTATAACGGATGCTTTTCAAGGTCGAGGTAAACGATTTCGAGGATTTCTTGGTTATGTGTTGACGGATGGATACAATGGATCTAGGTATTGTTAGTTTGGGTGAGATATTTTGTGTCCCTGTATCCCCAACACCAGATTGCATAACCAGAAAGTTTGGGAGTTTATAGGTGGGAATTCAAGTAGCTCCTAGAATATCTTTCCGACAGATGCATGATATGGGATTGGGTAAATCTCTATCATATGTATTTGTTTCCGCTTATTCGCAAGTCAAATCCTTTGTTTTTGTTCTGTTTTGTGGTATTCAAGTTGCTTCAATGTCAAGTATTGATTCCATACTTTTCCTAAATGGTGTTCTCATATTGCTATGTGAATACTAATCCTTCTTGATCCTTGAGCTTGTCATGTCAATTCTTTTCTCAACCGCGTGCTTCTCTTCAAGTGGATCTGATCATTCCAACATTCGCAAGATCAATTCTAAGCTTTTTCTCAACGGTGTTCGTTTCATCCGACCCAAGTTGTTTTGTTTTCCGCCTCCCACCCCTTTTTCTTCAAGGACTCAGATTTCTTAATCAAGTATCCATTTTTTTTTATTGAGTGAAGTTTCTTCATTCTTTTCCTTTAATGTTTTATCCGGTGATTTCTCATGAAGACGCTAAGGAAGCTTTAACCTTATCATTGTTCCATTCTAATTTTCTTCTCCGGTGGATTTAATTCAAGATTTCGGTGTTGATATTATCCCTTTTCCTATTTTCACAATGTTTTCCCATACCGGTGCACCTCATAGTCTTTCACTTCTTGTTATTCAATTGTTCTGGAGTGTTGAAGTTATCTCAGAAGATTCGCTTTTCCATTCCCAATCCGTACAAGCTATCTGGAGATTGTTATCTCTTTCAAGCCATTTATTTCTACCGGTGCAATCTTTATTTCAAGCAATTGTTCAACAGTGTTTTCTTTGAGTGGGCCCTAACCCACAGGTTTTTTCCCAGGATCTTACCTAACTCTTCTAATTTTCCCGGAGCTATTCCCAAATTCTTTTCGAAGTTTGATGTAAGGATGAATTATCATCAGTCAAATGTCTTTCTCCAAGATCTTTCAAATTATTTTCATTGTTGGTTCAACCTTTCTAATTTTCATTCCGGAGTGCTTCAACAATTCATGGTGGTGTTTCTCGTCGTCATTCTCGAATTTTGAAGACCGAAGAAGAGTTTCTCTTTAATCTTGCTCCATTCTCTTCAAGATTCATGGTTCTAGCTTCGTGCCATCCTCATAATTGTTTTGATTGTGAGAATTCTTTTCACCCATCTGGAGCATTTTAGGAGTCTTTTCAGTTTGATTATCCGAGCCATCATCTCGTAATTATTCATTCTCAACATCTCACTCTCCAAATCCCACCGGTGGTTCCATCAATACCTTTTCAAGTTTGCGCTATATCTCTATCTGTAATCATTTATCAATGAGAATAAGTAGTATGCCTAATCCGTTGCTTGTCATCAATTTAATTGGTGAAGGATGAGCATAATGTAATTCTTATCCTTGTCCCATCGAGTAAATTCAATTCCCTATTCCGGAGGTTCATCAAAATTCTTGATTTCAGTTGTTCATTTTTCTTTCCGGAGTTCCAAGTTTTCTCGGTTATATCATTTCAAAGCTTCATCTTAACACTGCAAGGCTTCACCTTGTGTTTTCAACTTCTCTTTCTTTTATCATCCTTTTCTTACCGGAGTTCTTCATGGAGGCTCTACATGGTGCTTCCTCAAGGATTCTTTTAATTATTAATTGTTCTTCAAGATTTCTCTCGGAGTTAAGATCCGTCAAGCCATACTCAAAATTGAACATGGTGCTCAACACATGTTTTGTTTTGAGGAGTTCAAGTATTCTTCTTCTTGCATTCCGAAGTGCAATTCGTTCTACCTTATCATTTGAGGTGGTGTTATGTCATTCTCGACAATTTGAGTTCGTGTTTCATGTTTCACATGTTGCCAAGAATGAGGTATTTTAAATCCATCAATCTCTTCATTGGAGTTATCTTGGGCTATATTTCACCTAAAGCTTTCCCTAAGGATTGTTGCTATTTATGGTGCTTATAAATGACCCAAGTTCTTCATTTGTCCTCCCGGTGATATAAGTTTCTCGTCTCCTTGTTGATATCAATCCAATCGTTTGTTTTTCGTTGGTGGCAGAAGCTCACCTCATAATTTTGAGATGTTTACCATAAGCCCACAACAAGCTTGTGCTTTTCGTTGTTGGTTTTCCAACAACTCCGCTCTAACCTTCTTGGCAAGGATGCTTCCCAAATTCAATTGTGGTAGAAGTTACTATTATCTTCTCCGTTCTTTTCTTTCCAACCATCTAGTTTTTCATTGCATTCTTTCATTTCTACCGGAGGCATTGTGATGTTTGCTCTCTTCACCCATCACCTCGTTTTGTAAAGATCATGTTCTTTTTCTTGCATTATCCATTTAACCGGAGGTTGTGTCATCTCTTCAAGTTCTTTTCATCTTATCAAGTTTTCCTTCTTCTTTCAGTCGGAGTGCTGCCCAAATTTTATCAATCTTATTCCTAGTCTATCTAGTTTTAACCGGAGTGGTGTCAATATCTATTTTATCACTAAACCTCTTGGTTTTCGTCGTATCCCTTGTTCCTTTTTTCTAACAGAGTGTTTTCAACTTTCTTCATCTTCATTGTTTTCTTTCTTTCATTTTGTTCAACCTCTCAAGGTTCTTTGGTTTCACTCGTTCGTCAAAGAAGCAACTTAGTTTTACCTCTTCCTCTCCCGTTTTTCTCCGGTGCCATCCTAGATCTCGGGACGAGATCCTCTCGTAGTGGTGGAGTGTTGTGACGCCCCAAGACCGGAGCTTCAGTTGCCTTCCAGGGTTTCCGAGTTTTGTCGTGTGATTTGTTTTGTTTGAGCTTTCATCATGTCATCTCTTGCATTGCATCATCTCATCATGTCATTAATTTTTAAAAACTCTACTAAATAAATCGTATGGATCTTCGGTCCATTTAAATCGAGGGAAGGTTGACTTCTCTTTATAACATACCCTCCCGATATTAGGGAGCTATATTAAAAATATTCCATTAATTGGAATTCACCATAACACACTTGCAAAATAATTTCGTTCCTTTTTCTGCTTCAAGTTTGGTCTCCACACCTTGCCAATATTTCTTTCATCATTTTCCGGAGCTCCACCAAAAATCTGAACATTTTTGGACCTTCCCAAACCTCACTTCCTATTCAAACCATTTGAATTATATTCAAATGAATTTGAATTCAAATTTTCAATCATGGCCTTTCTATTTTTCTTGGAACGAGCATATTTTTGCGAGTCCGGAAAAATTACCCTCATACCCTAATTCTTGTCCACTCATTTCTTTTCTCTCCCTTTCTTTCTTTGCGTTTCTGTTTTTGGCAGAGTTTAAAGAGAGAGAGAGAAGAGAGCCAGCCCAGCCATGCCTCCTGGGCCCCTGGCCATTCTCCTCCCGCGCCGGCCTCTACGGCCCAAGGCCCAGCCGCCCACCAACCCTTCCTAAACCCTAGCCTCCCAGCACTCTCTCTCGATCCCCTTCTCCCCTCCTCTCGTCCTCCCTCCAGCGCCGCACGCCTCCCTGCCCGATCCCCTCCTCGCTCGATCCCTCGTCGCCTCCCTCCTCTCGATCTCTCCCCCGCTCACCTCCTCGATCCCGCGTCGCGACGCCTCCCCTCTGCTTCCTCGCCCTTCCTTCTCCCGCATGCCGCCGTCCTGGCGAGTTCGCCGTCCGCCCCGAAGACCCCGTCGCTGCTTTCTGTCGCCGGCGGCCCTGGTGCGCCGCGACCCATCTCCGTGCACCCCCTCACCGACTGCCCCGCCGGTCGCCTCTGCCTCGGCCCCGCATCCTCGCCTCCAGCGAGCCCCGTGGCCCCTCCGTCGCCTGCGGCCCGCGCCCTGTCGTCCCCGAGCTCGGCCAACTCCGGCGGCCCCGACGCCCGCACCCAAGCTGCTCCACCACCTTGCTCCGAAGCCCGCCGCCGACCATCCCCGTGGCTGAGATGCTCTCCGCCGTCCGCCACGACCGGCCGACCTCTGCTTCCTCGCAACCTCCGAACCAGGAACGCCTTCCATGGCCTCCGGCCTCCCGGTCCTCTGCTTCGCCTCCTCGCACCCCAAGCCTCCACCTCGCATCGCGGTCTTCATCCGCCAAGGACGCCAAGACCCTTCCGTGGATGCGTCTAGTACCCCTGCCGCGACTACCAGTGTTTTTTTGAAGACTGCCAAGTACCATTTTATCAGACGCTTGAACGACTACCACACCGGAACGCCAAGTACACGGATACGTCAAGTTCGACTACACGTGGATGCGACAAGTACCACGACTACCCTCGAGGACGTTCGGTTCCGTTAAGATCGACTTCACAAACTGCCAGTACCCCTTCGGATACGCAAGACCGTCTCGGATATCGACAAGTACCCCTACGGAAACCTGAATCGCCAAGACCGGATCCGACAAGTACCCCGATGACGTGTACCACTACCGTCGACCCTCGAAGACCCCATGGACCCCGAACATCCACGGACATGAACGATTATTCGGCGACGAGATGTACCACTACCATCGAACATGAACGTCTACTTCCCCTACGCCGTACGACTACCATCGCGAGACCGCAAGTACCACGACAACCCGAAGGATTCGGACCGTCAAGTACCTCTTGAAAACGAACGTGAAACACTACTTCCTCTACCGTCGCCGTGTACCACTACTTCCCTCAGCGATCATCGCGAGAACGACTACTTCCTCTACTTCCCTCGACGACCCGTGAACGTCTACTTCCCTCTACGAAACTCGTCCCGTCCCGATTGCTCGCTTCGGAGGTATAACCACCGAGATGACCGACCGTGATCGAATCATCCTTGCGATGCCCCTCTTTTGCCATGCCACCGTTCCGTGGGAACCCGGTAATCGGGATCACCCCACCATCCTCGCATGACTCGCTCACGTCCACACTTTCCTTTGCACCGATATCTCAATCGAGTTATCGGAACCGGAATGTTGCCGTGGCACCATTTCCGTTGTCGTTGCCGTGGCACCCTTTTTCGTTCCCGCCACGACGACT
The DNA here is from genome assembly GCA_021605205.1 of Aegilops longissima. NCBI lineage: Eukaryota > Viridiplantae > Streptophyta > Magnoliopsida > Poales > Poaceae > Aegilops > Aegilops longissima. Next base: position 7,692 of record JAHIAM010008656.1, read on the forward strand.
AATGCTTCATAATGCTCTTGTCAACGTTTCATAAAAATTGCATAAAACTTGCACATGTCATCCGCATCATGATAACAACATTTAAATGTTTAAAATTGTTGTTTGCTTTAATTTGCTTAAATGTCATGTTAAAATGATTTATTTTCATAACTAAATAACCGTAGCTCCATTTTAAATAAATTATATATGTAAATGGGGTAGAAAAATGCCTAGTTTAACATGGTGTACTTACTTTGCATGTTTAACAACTCTAAAATATGCTTTAGGTCAGATCTGTACCTAATCCATAATATGCACATGAGGATTTTCCGGAATTGTTGTTTGTTGTTTTCCGGCCTCATTTAATCTTGCCTAAATAGTTAGTTTCATATGCTTCACCTCTTGCCATGTTTAATAACATTTAATATTGTTGTGTCCCTAATCGAGAGTGAACTAAATAAGTGTTGTGGTGTTTTATCAATATGCAACCCGTTGCATATTGAGCTCCACTTAACTTGTAGTGTTGTTTGTGCATATTGCCATGCCATGCTTTTTAAACCGGACATGCATCATACTTGGTTGTGCATCATGCCATGTTTGTGTTGGTTGTTTTACTATGTTGTTTGCTTCTTTCCGGGTTGCTTCTCTCGTTAGCTTCGGTTTCGTTCCGGAGTTGTGAGGATTCGTTCGACTTCGTCCGTTTGTCTTCTTCATGGATTCGTTCTTCTTCCTTGCGGGATTTCAGGCAAGATGACCATACCCTTGAAATCACTACTATCTTTTCTTGCTAGTTGCTCGCTCTTTTGCTATGCCTACGCTACGATGCCTACCACTTGCTTATCATGCCTCCCATATTGCCTTGTCAAACCCCTAACCATCCTTTCCTAGCAAACCGTTGTTTGGCTATGTTACCGCTTTGCTCAGCCCCTCTTATAGCGTTGTTAGTTGCAGGTGAAGATGAAGTTTGTTCCTTGTTGGAACATGGAGATGTTGTTCCTTGTTGGAACATGTTTACTTGTTGGGATATCACAATATATCTTATATTATTAATGCATCTATACACTTGGTAAAGGGTGGAAGGCTCGGCCTTATGCCTAGTGTTTTGTTCCACTCTTGCCGCCCTAGTTTCCGTCATATCGGTATTATGTTCCCGGATTTTGCGTCCCTAACGCGGTCGGGTGATTTATGGGACCCCTTGACAGTTCGCTTTGAATAAGACTTTTCCAAAGAAGGCCCAACATTGGTTTTACCATTTGCCTCACCTATGCCCTTTTTCCTTGGGTTTCGGAGCCCGAGGGTCATCTTTATTTTAGCCCCCGGACCGGTGCTCCTTCGAGTGCTGGCCCGAACTAGAGTGTTGTCAGCGCCCCTCAAGGCAACTTGAGGTTTGGTTTTAGTTGTACGGACTGCTCATCCGAGTGTGCCCCGAGACCGAGATATGTGTAGCTCCTATCGATTTGTCGGCACATCCAAGGCGGCTTTGCTGGTCTTGTTTTATTGCTGTGAAATGTCTTGTAGCCGGATTCCGAGACTGATCGGGTCTTCCGGGAGAAGGAATATCCTTCGTTGATCGCGAGAGCTTATCATGGGCTTGTTGGGACACCCTGCAGGGTTTGAACTTTCAAAGCCGTGCCGCATGTTATGTGGCAGATGGGAATTTGTTAATGTCCGGTTGTAGACAACCCGAAGTTGATCTTAATTAAAATACACCAACCGCGTGTGTAACCGTGATGGTCTCTTCTCGGCGGAGTCCGGGAAGTGAACACGGTGTTGGAGTTATGTTTGACGTAAGTAGTTTCAGGATCACTTCTTGATCATAGTTGTTCGACCGTGCCTTGCTTTCTCTTCTCGCTCTCATTTGCGTATGTAGCCACCATATATGCTAGTCGCTTGCTGCAGCTCCACCTCCCTACTCTGTCCTACCTTTAAGCTTAAATAGTCTTGATCTCGCGGGTGTGAGATTGCTGAGTCCCCGTGACTCACAGATACTTCCAAAACCAGTTTGCAGGTGCCGATGAAACCGTGCAGGTGATGCATCCGAGCTCAAGGAGGAGCTCGATGAAGATCTTGTTCATTGTGTTGTTTCGTTCAGTTGATCAGTAGTGGAGCCCAGTTGGGACGATCGGGGATCTGTGTAGCATTTGGGGTAGTCTTCTTTCATTTTGGTTCCGTAGTCGGACCTTGTTTGTACCTGTATGATGTAATGTTTTTCTCATGTATTGTGTGAAGTGGCGATTGTAAGCCAACTATGTATCTCTTTCCCTTATGTATTACATGGGTTGTGTGAAGATTACCTCACTTGCGACATTGCTTTCGATGCGGTTATGCCTCTAAGTCGTGCTTCGACACGTGGGAGATATAGCCGCATCGAGGGCGTTGCAAGTTGGTAATCAGAGCCTTCCCCGACTTAGGAGCCCCCTACTTGATTGTTTGCTGGCGTTGTTGAGTCTAGAACGGAAAAATGTTTTGAGTCTTAGGATTATATATATCGGAGAGTAGGATTCTTTTTACTCCTCGGTCCCTTAAATCGCTCTGGTGAGGTATCCCGACGAGAGTTTTGACTTTCTCTCCTCAAATTTCACTAAATTTTTTTTAGGATCACGCAGGTATCTTGGAATCGTTCCGATGGTTTTGTGACGAGAACATTGTTCTTGGTGCCTCCGACATTTAGGGGTTGTGGCGGTGTCCCGGGAGTTGAGCTCCGAGGTGTTGTCGTCACAATTTTATCGTTGCGATTCGAATACCTGAGTTTTGCCGACATCGAAATCTCTTTTGTGCGCTTGTTGGTGAGATAACCCCGATAGCTCAAGATTGTGGCGAAAAGGGAGTATTGCCATGACTTGTATAACGGATGCTTTTCGAAGGTCGAGGTAAACGATTTCCGAGGATTTCTTGGTTATGTGTTGACGGATGGATACAACTGGATCTAGGTATTGTTAGTTTGGGTGAGATATTTTGTGTCCCCTGTATCCCCAACACCAGATTGCATAACCAGAAAGTTTCGGGAGTTTATAGGTGGGAATTCAAGTAGCTCCTAGAATATCTTTCCGACAGATGCATGATATGGGATTGGGTAAATCTCTATCATATGTATTTGTTTCCGTCTTATTCTGCAAGTCAAATCCTTTGTTTTTGTTCCGTTTTGTGGTATTCAAGTTGCTTCAATGTCAAGTATTGATTCCATACTTTTCCTAAATGGTGTTCTCATATTGCTATGTGAATACTAATCCTTCTTGATCACTGAGCTTGTCATGTCAATTCTTTTCTCAACCGGCGTGCTTCTCTTCAAGTGGATCTGATCATTCCAACATTCGCAAGATCAATTCTAAGCTTTTTCTCAACGGTGTTCGTTTCATCCGACCCAAGTTGTTTTGTTTTCCCGCCCTCCCACCCCTTTTTCTTCAAGGACTCAGATTTCTTAATCAAGTATCCATTTTTTTTTATTGAGTGAAGTTTCTTCATTCTTTTCCTTTAATGTTTTATCCGGTGATTTCTCATGAAGACGCTAAGGAAGCTTTAACCGTATCATTGTTCCATTCTAATTTTCTTCTCCGTGGATTTAATTCAAGATTTCGTGTTGATCTTATCCTTTTCCTATTTTCACAATGTTTTCCCATACCGTGCACCTCATAGTCTTTCACTTCTTGTTATTCAATTGTTCGGAGTGTTGAAGTTATCTCGTAAGATTCGCTTCCATTCCCAATCCGCATAAGCTATCTGAGATTGTTATCTCTTTCAAGCCATTTATTTCTACCGTGCAATCTTTATTTCAAGCAATTGTTCAACAGTGTTTTCTTTGAGTGGGCCCTAACCCACAGGTTTTTTCCCAGGATCTTACCTAACTCTTCTAATTTTCCCGGAGCTATTCCCAAATTCTTTTCGAAGTTTGATGTAAGGATGAATTATCATCAGTCAAATGTCTTTCTCCAAGATCTTTCAAATTATTTTCATTGTTGGTTCAACCTTTCTAATTTTCATTCCGGAGTGCTTCAACAATTCATGGTGGTGTTTCTCGTCGTCATTCTCGAATTTTGAAGACCGAAGAAGAGTTTCTCTTTAATCTTGCTCCATTCTCTTCAAGATTCATGGTTCTAGCTTCGTGCCATCCTCATAATTGTTTTGATTGTGAGAATTCTTTTCACCCATCTGGAGCATTTTAGGAGTCTTTTCAGTTTGATTATCCAGAGCCATCATCTCAGAATTATTCATTCTCAACATCTCACTCTCCAAATCCCACCGGTGGTTCCATCAATACCTTTTCAAGTTTGCGCTATATCTCTATCTGTAATCATTTATCAATGAGAATAAGTAGTATGCCTAATCCGTTGCTTGTCATCAATTTAATTGGTGAAGGATGAGCATAATGTAATTCTTATCCTTGTCCCATCGAGTAAATTCAATTCCCTATTCGGAGGTTCATCAAAATTCTTGATTTCAGTTGTTCATTTTCTTTCCGGAGTTCCAAGTTTTCTCGGTTATATCGCACATGAGGATTTTCGGAATTGTTGTTTGTTGTTTTCCGGCCTCATTTAATCTTGCCTAAATAGTTAGTTTCATATGCTTCACCTCTTGCCATGTTTAATAACATTTAATATTGTTGTGTCCCTAATCGAGTGAACTAAATAAGTGTTGTGGTGTTTTATCAATATGCAACCCGTTGCATATTGAGCTCCATAACTTGTAGTGTTGTTTGTGCATATTGCCATGCCATGCTTTTAAACCGGACATGCATCATACTTGGTTGTGCATCATGCCATGTTTGTGTTGGTTGTTTTACTATGTTGTTTGCTTCTTTCCGGGTTGCTTCTCTCGTTAGCTTCGGTTTCGTTCCGGAGTTGTGAGGATTCGTTCGACTTCGTCCGTTTGTCTTCTTCATGGATTCGTTCTTCTTCCTTGCGGGATTTCAGGCAAGATGACCATACCCTTGAAATCACTACTATCTTTTCTTGCTAGTTGCTCGCTCTTTTGCTATGCCTACGCTACGATGCCTACCACTTGCTTATCATGCCTCCCATATTGCCTTGTCAAACCCCTAACCATCCTTTCCTAGCAAACCGTTGTTTGGCTATGTTACCGCTTTGCTCAGCCCTCTTATAGCGTTGTTAGTTGCGGTGAAGATGAAGTTTGTTCCTTGTTGGAACATGGAGATGTTGTTCCTTGTTGGAACATGTTTACTTGTTGGGATATCACAATATATCTTATATTATTAATGCATCTATACACTTGGTAAAGGGTGGAAGGCTCGCCTTATGCCTAGTGTTTTGTTCCACTCTTGCCGCCCTAGTTTCCGTCATATCGGTATTATGTTCCCGGATTTTGCGTCCCTAACGCGGTCGGGTGATTTATGGGACCCCCTTGACAGTTCGCTTTGAATAAGACTTTTCAGCAAGGCCCAACATTGGTTTTACCATTTGCCTCACCTATGCCCTTTTTCCTTGGGTTTGGGCAGGGTCATCTTTATTTAGCCCCCGGACGGTGCTCCTTGAGTCTTGGCCCGAACAAGTCTTGTCTGGCGCCCCTCAAGGCAACTTGAGGTTTGGTTTTAGTTATCGGACTGCTCATCCGTGTGCCCGAGACCGAGATATGTGAGCTCCTATCGGTTGTCGGCTTATCCAGGCGGCTTCTTGGTCTTGTTTTATTGCTGTGAAATGTCTTGTAGCGGATTCGAGGCTGATCGGGTCTTCCGGGAGAAGAATATCCTTCGTTGATCGCAGAGCTTATCATGGGCTAAGTTGGGACACCCTGCAGGGTTTGAACTTTCGAAAGCCGTGCCGCAGTGTTATGTGGCAGATGGGAATTTGTTAATGTCGGTTGTAGACAACCCGAAGTTGATCTTAATTAAAATACACCAACGCGTGTGTAACCGTGATGGTCTCTTCTCGGCGGTCAGGGAAGTGAACACGATGTTGGAGTTATGTTTGGCGTAAGTAGTTTGGGATCACTTCTTGATCATAGTTGTTCGACCGTGCCTTGCTTCTCTTCTGCTCTCATTTGCGTATGTAGCCACCATATATGCTAGTCGCTTCGCAGCTCCACCTCCCTACTCTGTCCTACCTTTAAGCTTAAATAGTCTTGATCTGTGGTGTGAGATTGCTGAGTCCCGTGACTCACGGATACTTCAAAACCAGTTTGCGGTGCCGATGAAACCGTGCGGGTGATGCATCCGAGCTCAAGGAGGAGCTCGATGAAGATCTTGTTCATTGTGTTGTTTGTTCAGTTGATCGATAGTGGAGCCAGTTGGGACGATCGGGGATCTGTAGCATTTGGGGTAGTCTTCTTTCATTTTGGTTCCGTAGTCGGACCTTGTTTGTACTGTATGATGTAATGTTTTTCTCATGTATTGTGTGAAGTGGCGATTGTAAGCCAACTATGTATCTCTTTCCTTATGTATTACATGGGTTGTGTGAAGATTACCTCACTTGCGACATTGCTTTCAATGCGGTTATGCCTCTAAGTCGTGCTTCGACACGTGGGAGATATACCGCATGCGAGTCGTGTAAGTTGGTAATCGAGCCTTCCCGACTTAGAGCCCCTACTTGATTGTTTCTTGGCGTTGTTGAGTCTAGAACGGAAAAATGTTTTGAGTCTTAGGATTATATATATCGGAGTAGGATTCTTTTACTCCTCGGTCCTTAAATCGCTCTGGTGAGGTATCGACGTAGAGTTTTGACTTTCCTCTCCTCAAATTTCACTAAATTTTTTTTAGGATCACGGGTATCTTGGAATCGTTCCGATGGTTTTGTGGCGAGAACATTGTTCTTGGTGCCTCGACATTTAGGGGTTGTGGCGGTGTCCGGGGAGTTGAGCTCGAGGTGTTGTCGTCACAATTTTATCGTTGCGATTCGGAATACTGAGTTTTGCCGACATCGAAATCTCTTTTGTGCGGTTGTTGGTGAGATAACCACGATAGCCCGATCTTGTGGCGAGTCTGAGAATATTGCCATGACTTGTATAACGGATGCTTTTGAAGGTCGAGGTAAACGATTTGAGGATTTCTTGGTTATGTGTTGACGGATGGATACAACTTGGATCTAGGTATTGTTAGTTTGGGTGAGATATTTTGTGTCCTGTTCCCCAACACGATTGCATAACCAGAAAGTTTGGGAGTTTATAGGTGGGAATTCAAGTAGCTCCTAGAATATCTTTCCGACGGATGCATGATATGGGATTGGGTAAATCTCTATCATATGTATTTGTTTCCGTCTTATTACGCAAGTCAAATCCTTTGTTTTTGTTCCGTTTTGTGGTATTCAAGTTGCTTCAATGTCAAGTATTGATTCCATACTTTTCCTAAATGGTGTTCTCATATTGCTATGTGAATACTAATCCTTCTTGATCCTTGAGCTTGTCATGTCAATTCTTTTCTCAACGCGTGCTTCTCTTCAAGTGGATCGATCATTCCAACATTACTAAGATCAATTCTAAGCTTTTTCTCAGCGTGTTCGTTTCATCCGACCCAAGTTGTTTTGTTTTCCGCCCTCCACCTTTTTCTTCAAGGACTCAGATTTCTTAATCAAGTATCCATTTTTTATTGAGTGAAGTTTCTTCATTCTTTTCCTTTAATGTTTTATCCGGTGATTTCTCATGAAGGCCTAAGGAAGCTTTAACCGTATCATTGTTCCATTCTAATTTTCTTCTCCGGTGGATTTAATTCAAGATTTGGTGTTGATCTTATCCCTTTTCCTATTTTCACAATGTTTTCCCATGGTGCACCTCATAGTCTTTCACTTCTTGTTATTCAATTGTTACGGAGTGTTGAAGTTATCTCGGAAGATTCGCTTTCCATTCCCAATCCATACAAGCTATCGAGGATTGTTATCTCTTTCAAGCCATTTATTTCTACCGGTGCAATCTTTATTTCAAGCAATTGTTCAACGTGTTTTTCTTTGAGTGGGCCTAACCACAGGTTTTTCCAGGATCTTACCTAACTCTTCTAATTTTCCCGGAGCTATTCCCAAATTCTTTTCGAAGTTTGATGTAAGGATGAATTATCATCAGTCAAATGTCTTTCTCCAAGATCTTTCAAATTATTTTCATTGTTGGTTCAACCTTTCTAATTTTCATTCGGAGTGCTTCAACAATTCATGGTGGTGTTTCTCGTCGTCATTCTCGAATTTTGAAGACCGAAGAAGAGTTTCTCTTTAATCTTGCTCCATTCTCTTCAAGATTCATGGTTCTACTCGTGCCATCCTCATAATTGTTTTGATTGTGAGAATTCTTTTCACCCATCGGAGCATTTTAGGAGTCTTTTCAGTTTGATTATCCAGGCCATCATCTCGAATTATTCATTCTCAACATCTCACTCTCCAAATCCCACGGTGGTTCCATCAATACCTTTTCAAGTTTGCTAT
>JAHIAM010008660.1:0-13978 GCA_021605205.1 Aegilops longissima
GCTTATGAAGCTTCGACTTGGCGTGTTGGGACTTGTGCATTTAGCGTGGAGCATCTTCATGATGATGGTGTCGTTGTCGTGTTTGAGCTCGTAGAAGATGTCGTTAAATGGTTCGTGCACATGATGCTTGGGTGACTTGCCCTTCATGATGATGTAGATCACAAGCGTGATGGTGGTCGCCATGTAGATGTGGGCGAGGCGATTTGCGCTTGCATCGCTTGGCGCTCCAAGACTTGTGTAAGCGTCGCCGCCTTGAAGATGCGAAGGGAAGAAGACTTGATCAAGGCCGAATCTCCTCCATCCTTGCATCTTGCTCCTCTTTATGTGCGGCAAGCTTCTTGTCGAGTAGTCCCTTCTCCTTGCTTGAGTGATGAATGTTGATGGAGATGTTCTCGATCGCTCTTGCAATCTTGCTTGTGTGCCTTGCACTTGTCGTTGTAGATCAAAGAGGCGCTTTGGTGATGTAGTTGTTCACGCCGTCGTTGTTGTTGTAGACCGGAGATGAAATGCCTTGCCTATCCATCACAAGACTCGAGCAAATATGAGTGGGAGAAAGAAGAACTTATACCAATGTACCTTGACCGATGTTGAAAATGAATCAAGTTCACTCAAATGCGGACAATGAAATAGCACTATTGGTACCAATCCTTGTCGGTTCTCACACCTACACAAGTAAAGCTTATCGAGGAGCTCGGTGAGGAAGTGGCACAAAAATTTAATGCAAAATGTTAGCAAGAGTCAATAATGTTGAAAGAGATTCACAAATTAGCAAAGTGAAACAAATGGACCAATAGCAAAGAATGGCTGCGGAAACACACCACGGATAGATAAATGGGGTAGTGCAACCAAGAATGAGCACAAAATGTTAATCCACGGAAAACGCTCGTGTTGCACAACTCAAGAGAGCCTATACGATTGCTCAATAGGCGGATCGACACTTGTGCACAACCTATAAGATGCAAAATGGATAAACTTCTATCCCAAGTATGCTATGTATGTATGGTTCCGGTGTTTCTCTCAAGATGATCCAAGATGATGGGATATGATAATTTTATATGCAATGTGGTATGATGCTATGGCCTTGCTTACAAGCTTCTTTGCTCTTTCTCTTTTTGCTAGAAGCTTTATTTCTTCTTCTTTTTTTTATGGCCAATTTGCACAATACAAACCAAGATAGCTATTGTGTATTCGAGGAACAAACTTGAGACACAATGGATGATATGATACCAATATGATATGGTATGTATGCAATGGATGGTGTAGATCACTAATGTGCACAAATAACGTTGCGCAATACTCAAATGGCTAGTCTCGATAGGCAAATAGCATAAAATGGGCTGGGGTTATCAATGCAATTTGCAAGGGAATATACAATGGTGTCGTCGAGGTTCCGTCCTTTGCGATGATGAGTGGCGGTGTTCTTGATGTAGATACCAAGATGATGGAAACTTCGTCCCTAAGTGGCAAACACCTTAGGAAAGCGGAAAACCATGAACTCAAAATCTCAAGCGTCAAATGTCAAAATGGTGGTAGCGGGAATGCGGTGGTGGTTTGCACTTGGCAATGCGGAAGTGGAATGATGGGCTATACGTGTCGGAGTTGAAGTTGCCGTCCCTAAGTGGCGAAAACACCTTAGGAGACACAAGCCACAATGAAAAAGCTCAATCAACTATTGGGTTAAGTTGGATTGTCGGAAGTGTATGGTGGGCAGGTTATGTGGAAGTGGTGGTGGTGGTTGATGAAGAAGCAATCGTCCCTAAGTGGCGAAACACCTTAGGAGACTCGAATCACTACTCAAGCAACCACTAATGCTATGGGGAACAAATTGGTTGGGTTGCGGAAGTGGTGGTGGTTATCACGGAGGATGTGGCGGAAGCCCTAGGCAAAGATACCAAAGTTAACAAAATTTGATGGAGTCAAATGGTGATGGTAGTATTTTTATGGGAAGGGGGTGTCAATAGCTTGGCGGCTAAAAACGTCAAAATCGGACTCGGATGAATTAGTTATGGCGAAGCGGTGAAAGTGAAATTTGGCCTGAGGCAGTACAGGGAGGAAGTAGTACCTTCGTGCATAATACCGCTTGGAGCAAATGATGTACCGCTCGTGTCGGATTTTCAAAAATCTGGCTCTGGGAGGCGGTAGTGCCGCTTGGAAGGAGTACAGCTTGGAGTGCTAAGCGGTAGTCCGCTTGGAAAGATAATACCGCTCATGTCGGGATTTTTCGCAAATCCGGATAAGTAGCGATTTTAGGCGGAAATGGATGATTTGGGGTCAAAATTGGAAGATTTCGTGGATGGAAAGTAGGAAACTTGGGGAATGCTAGATCCACTTGAAACCAAGCAAATCCACGGATCAAAATCAACAAAACATCATCAAAACTAACAAATCACAAAAAAATTGGGGCTATTTTGGTGGGGATTTTCGGATTTAGGGCAAAATCAACAAAATCAAGCTAGAAAAAGAGGTAGGGGCTCCAAAAACGTGATCAACCTAAGCTCGATCCATAGATGATGTAGGCGGAACCCTCGTGGAGCGATCTTTCACGTTGGAGCGGATCCTACGAGGAATCACGAAGAAACGGCGGAAGAACACGAGGAAATCACGGGAGGAGCAGGGAAAACACTCAACCAACAAGGAATCGGTCACACAAATGCTAGATCGATGAACACAAAGGAGATACATGATTCAAGGTCAACAAAGGGCGATACAAGCGGTAGCCGTTCTTCTCCGTGAGGAGGTCTTGATGGGGTCCACCCTAGAAGGGGTCTTGAATCCGCTTGGGGATCTTCTCGAAGAGGTCACGGCTCAGGAGAAGTAACCAAGTGGGACGAGCAAGGCTCTCACACAAACATGAGCTAAACCTAAGCTAACCCTAGAAAGGAGGAGGTGGTCTATTTATAATCTAAGCCACGAAGGGGTAAGTGCGACAGGGGATACAAGGCCAAAGGCCCAGTTCTTGCCTGAGCTGATGAGTAGTCCGCTTGGGAGGCGAGTAGTACCGCTTCAGCATAGTGCCGCTTGGACAGCGAGTAATCGGACCCGTCGCTCGACACAGAGGAGTTTGTCGGGTTGGCGGTGAAGCGGAGAGTTGCAGTGAGTGCCGCTCGAGGGACCTTAGCGGTAGTACCGCTTGGTGTTAGCGAGTAGTACCGCTTCGCACTGGTCTTCTTTCTCCTTCTCCTTCCTTCGCTTCAGCTGCCAGCTTAGCCTTGGTCCTTGGGCTCTCCATGGTCTCCTCGGGTGTACTGAGTATGCACAAGGTCCGCTCTTAAGTAACATCCATGTCTTACATGCGGAAAGGGAAGATTCGGAAAGGGCGAGTTCATAGGTCCAATGGCGCCAAAGTCGAGGTCTCATCTTATGTATCCTTGGGGCTTGGAGAGTAGATGGAGTGTACATGGGGATGAGCGTGGGATGCTCCGCTTTCAGGCGATGTTCTGCTTGCTGTTTGTGCTTTCACTAGCTTTGCATGTGTTTGGTGGTGCGAACATTGTAGATTATATCCTAATCCAGCTACTTGGGCTGCTTTGAAAACTGCTATGCGTGCTCGTTGGGTTCCACCATATTATCAACGTGAATTACTTCAAAATTGCAGCGCTTAAGACAAGGAAAAAATTCGGTGAAAGAATATTATCAGGAATTACAAACTGGCTTGATTAGATGTGGTATTGTTGAGGAGAATGAAGCTATGCTTGCACGTTTTCGGGTGGATTAAATAGAGATTGAGACCATTCTAGACTACAAGGATTATAATAATATCACTCGATTATTCCATCTTCCTTGTAAAGCTGAGCGTGAAGTGCAGGATCGGCGAGGCCTTGGCGCGGACTAATTTTTCTGCGATCGACCTTCATCATGGACACCACGTGCATCATCTACTTCCACCGTTCTACTACACGGCACCTCCGTCGGCTGCCACCTCAACGTGATACAAAAGCGAGGCACAACCACCACTATCGCCAAGAGTACACTCTTTGAGCCTACAGAGCTCTTCTTCTTCCATGGCGTCAACAGGGCACACAAGTGATATTATTTGTCGTCGTTGTAAGGAAGAGGACATTTTCTTGAGAATGCCAATCTCAGCGTGTGATGATTGCTCTGAGGATGGTGGGTATGAGTGCGCTAGTGACTATGATGAAGAGACTTTGGCTCTTATTACACATGAAGAAACGGTGGAGATGATTACGATCTTGAGGCGCAATACATGGCTCTGAAGATCTTGGCGGTATGAATGTTTAGTTGCTCAACGTGTTTTGAGTGTCAGGTTACACAAGCTGAGCAAAATCAGAGGCATAATTTGTTCCATACAAAGGGAGTTGTGAAGGCGTTCTATTAGCGTCATCATAGATGGAGGGAGCTGCAACAACTTAGCTAGCATGGATATGGTGGAGCTTTCTCTCACCACAAGACCACATCCACATCCTTACTACATCCAATGGTTCAACAACAGCGGCAAGGTTAAGGTAACACGTCTTGTTCGTGTGCATTTAGTATCTCTACATATGCTGATTATGTTGATTGTGATGTGGTACCTATGCAAGCATGTTCCTTATTACTTGGTAGACCATGGCAATTCGATAAAAATTCTGTACACCATGGTAGAAACAATCAGTATACTCTTGTTCACAAGGATAAAAATATTACTTTGCTTCCTATGACTCTGATTCCATTTTGAAAGATGATGTTAATAGAGCTAATAAAGCAAAACAGGAGAAAAATAAGAGTGAAAATCAGATTGTGGCAAAAGAATTTGAGCAACAAATGAAGCCTAATAATAAACCATCTAATGTTGCTTCGAAATTAAGCGAAAAGTGCATGTTTATTTGCCACCAAATCTGATATTGATGAGCTAGATTCTAGCAAATCTTTTGCTATGCTTTTGTGTGCAAAGAGGCATTATTTTCATTAGGGCGTGCCTTCCTCTTTGCCCCTGCTGTCACTAACATTTTGCGGGAGTTGCGTCTTCCACAAGGCGTGCCAAGGATTACCACCTATTGGGAATGAGCATCAAATTGACTTAATTCCGGTGTCGCTACCAACCGTGCACATCCGTACCAATCCGGAGGAGGCGAAGGAGATTATCGTCAATCGAGGCTGCTCGACAAAGGTTATATCGCGAATCTCTTAGTCCTTGTCTTTTCCTATTATACTAGTGCCTAAAAAGGATGTCTCGGCGTATGTGTTTGATTGAAGGCATTAAAAATATTAATTAGTTATTCATCCTATTCCTAGGCTAGATGATATGCTTGATGAATTGGTGGCTCTACAATATTCTCCAAAGTTGATTTGGTAGTGGATACCATCAAATTCGTATGAAATTGGGGATGAATGGAAAACAGCATTTAAAACTAAGTTTGGATTATATGGTGGTTAGTCATGCCTTTTGGGAACTAATACCTATCTTTTCATGAGATTAATGAGCGAAGTTTCACGTCTTTCATTGACGATTTGTGGTAGTTTACTTTGATGATAACTGATTTATAGCAAATCTTTGGAAGAACATTTGGAACATTCGTGCTGTTTTAATGCTCCGTGATGCCGTTTGTTTGGTAACCTTGGGAAGTGCACCTTTTGCCCGGAGTATCTTTTCTTTATTTGTTACTCCACGGGAATTGAAGTTGATAAAGCCAAGATTGAAGCTATTGAGGTTGGCCAGCCCAAAGCGGTCACCAAAGTGAGGAGTTTTCTTGGACTTGGTTTCTATAGGCGTTTTGTGAGAACTTTACACCATTGATGCACCTCTCAATGAGCTTACAAAGAAGGATGTGCCTTTTGTTTGGGGTACCCTGGGAAGAAGCCTTCCGGTATTGAAAGATAAGTTGACACATGCTCCTTTCTCCAACTTCCGACTTTAATAAGACTTTTGAGCTTGAATGTGATGCTAGTGGAATTGGATTAGGAGGTGTGTTTTACAAGATAAACCTGTTGCATACTTTTCGAAAAATTAGTGGGCCTAGTCTGAACTATTCTACTTATGACAAGAATTATATGCTCTTGTTGGACTTTAGAGACATGGCAACATTATTTATGGCCCAAAAAAATTTGTTATACATTCGATCATGAATCTTTGAAACATATTAAAGTCAAGCTAAAGAATAAATGCTAAATGGGTTGAATTCATTGAGACTTTCCCTTGTCATTAAACACAAGAAGGGTAAAAAAATGTTATTCGTGCTTTGTCTCGTCGATATACTATGCTTTCACAACTTGACTTCAAAATATTTGGTTTGGAGACCATCAAAATCAATATGTGCATGATTGATTTTAAAGATGTAATGCAGAATTGTAAGAGGAAGAACATGGAACAAGTTCGTTATTAATGATGGTTTTGTGTTCGTGCTAACAAGCTATGCATTCCTGCTAGCTCTGTTAGTCTTTTGTTGTTGCGGGAGGCGCATGGAGGAGGATTAATGGGACACTTTGGGAAGAAGATGGAGGATATACTTGCTACAATTTCTTTTGGCCAAAGATGAGGCGGGATGTTGGCGTTTTGTTGCTTTGCCTTACATGTCAAAAAGCTAAGTCACGACTCAATCCTCATGGTTTATATATGCCTTTGCCTGTGCCTAGTGTTCCTTGGGAGGATATATCTATGGACTTTGTTTTAGGTTTACTTGAACAAAGAAGGGAGGATACATATTTGTTGTCGTGGATAGATTCCGAAAATGGCACACTTTATACCATGTCATAAAAGCGATGATCTTTTAATGTTGCTGATTTGTTCTTTAGGAAATTAAGCTTGCATGGTGGCCAAATACTATTGTTTCAGATCGTGATACTAAATTTCTTAGCCACTTTTGGAGATGTTTATGGGCTAAGTTGGGGACTAAACTTCTTTTTAGTACTACTTGTCACCCCCAAACGATGGACAAATGAAGTAGTCAATAGAACATTGTCTACCATGCTTAGGGCTGTTTTGAAGAATAATAAAAAATTGGGAAGAATGCTTGCCTCATATTGAATTTGCTTATAATCGTTCATTGCATTCTACTACTAAGATGTGCCCTTTTGAAATTGTGTTGGCTTCCTACCTCTGCACCTATTGATTTGTTGCCTCTTCCATCCGGAGAAGGTTAATTTTGATGCTAAAAACGTGCTGAATTGATTTTAAAATGCATGAGATAACTAAGGAAAACATTGGCGTATGAATGCTAAATATAAAAGTCTGGAGATAAGGGTAGAAAACATGTTGTCTTTTTGGAGATCTTGTTTGGTTACATTTGCGTAAGGATAGGTTTCCTAATTTAAAATCAAAGCTAATCCCGTGCTGATGGTCCATTTAAGGTGTTAGAGAAAATAAATGATAATGCATATAAACTTGAGCTGCTGTAGATTTTGGGGTTAGTCCACTTTTAACATTGCAGATTTGAAGCCTTATTTGGGTGAGGAATATGAGCTTCCGTCAGGGCGACTTCATTTCAAGAAGGGAGGATGATGAACATCAATACCATTGTTACACCCAAGCCCCTTGCTACATATCTTGGACCAATTACTAGAGCTCCGCCGCCAATTAAATTGTCGGTACTTTCGTTTCTTGGTAATGATTCTAATGTTCATGAGAATTGATGCTGCCTAAATTGGATACATTTGTTTTGCTTACAAATGAAGGCCCTAGCTTGGAGAAGGATGGACATTGGGCAAGAACAAGCATGGAATAATGCCATGCGCAAGGAAACAAACGGAGTTACAAGTGATGATTTCGGACTTTGAAGCCACCATAATGGGTGCATGAAGCCTTGGACGAAATATACAAGATGCTACTTCATAAATGTCGTCGAGGCTATTCTAGGTGCTAAATCCCTTATTAGTTGGGCCAGGCCCATGTAATTTCGAAATACTTAAGTATAGGCTGTTTTAGAGTCGTTGTGGGGAAACAAGGTTAGGGTTGATTTGGACCCCTCACCAAAGGCCACGTTCCCCTCTTCCTCCATATTCATTAGGGCACCGTTTAACCTTGGGTTTTGTTTAGATTAAAAGTTAGCCATAGCTGCAACTGCGTGCCGTTTGTGTTCAACGACCGGACAAAGCGTCACGGAACCCCACCTTGATCAATAAAGCTTCCATCTTATATTACCAATATCCAGATTGCAATCTCGGTTTCTTGCTTGTTCTTCGTTTGCTGCGAAGCAGACCCTCGTGGTTGGGTTGATGGTGCTCGGCGTGGTCATAACCTCCGAGTTGGTTTAGCGATTGCTAAAAGGGGCGTCCTCCCGCGTTGTGGTCGGATCGTCAAAGTCGACTTCCTCCGGCGAAAACCACATCTCATCGAAGGAGGACACCTTTGCCTCTATCGAGGGAGCAAAGCGGTACACCGCCCGGGCCAGGGTACTACGCTTATCATCTTGGCCACTTTCCGCTCTACATCCGCTCCACCCAAAATCGACAAACGGAATCGGCGGCTCCGGGCGGTACTACCGCCCATCCCGGTATACTTACGCCGGCGCCTCAAGCGGTACTACGCCAAGAAGGAATACCCACTGTCAATCCCAGTGTATTGGGCGAGGCCCCTTTTGCCCCCTAGACCTTATATACTCCATCCCCTTCCTCTTTCTAGGGTTAGCTTTGGATTTGCTCATATTTGATTGGAGGCCTTTGCTCATCCACTTGGCTACTTCTCCTTGAGATCAGGACCTCTGGAAAGATCCCCCAAGCGTTCAAGACCCCCTAGGGTGGACCCCTCAAGACCTCCTCTCGGAGAAAACGGCTACCATTTATCCTACCCTTTGTTGTCCTTGAATCTTGGCCACTCTATGTGTTTGATAATCTAGCATTGTGTGATCGTTTTTCTTTCGGTTGAGTGATCTCTCTCGTTCTCCCGTGTTTTCCCTCGTGTTCTTCCCTTTCGTTCTTGAATGTTCCTCCCAAGGGTTCTCTCCCAACGTGAAAGATCGTCAACCTAGGGTTCCGCCCTTGATAAGGCGAGGTGTCCCGATCTTTCGATGAGATGATAACTATCGATTTGGTGGAGGCGACTTTGGCGATCCACTACAAGCGTGCCGACGTTGCGCCTTAAATCGCTAAACCAATCTCCGAGGTTTTGGCGATGCGGGAGCGATCAGCGACCACAAGGTCTTTCCCAATGAAGAACAAGCAAGAATATGATCATGCAATCTGAATATTGCGAATATATATAAAGTATTGATAAGCGTGGGGATCCGTGGCGGTCTTGGCACATGGTTGGACAAAGCGAAGTACGGGTTGCAATGGCTAACTTTTCTAAACAAATCCCAAGCAAAAACTACTAGATGGATCTACTTATATAGGAGCAAGGGGTGGCGGCCAAGGAGGTGGGAGGACGTCCCAAGGCAGCCTAAAACTAACCCTAGGTCGTACAAGGCCAATGGGCCCAAGCGGAGGTGGTAACACCTTTGGACTTGTGGACTCGGATTCTGCTGCAGCATCAGATTGTTTCGTCTATAACTCAACGCTCCGGACGGATTTTAAGGTGATTCAATTGGGTTGGAAAATGCACGAAATCTATTTTCCAACAAAAAAATCAACCAATTTGGAGTCCGTATGAAAAGTTATAGACGTTTTGAGTCAGGTATGTCTTGCGGTCCGAATCGAGTCGAAACGTGAGAGACTTGGACTCTATCTTCTCTTGGGCCAAAAGTGACGTGAGAGAACTTTTTGAACAGCAGGTAAACATCTCTTTCTCCCTTATCTTCATATGTGGATTGTACAAATGTCCCATACAGCTGCAATTAGACATGGCACAAAAGTTTGTGAAGTATTTTTGTCTGGATAACATAAATATATTATTGAATAGTTTGCACTAGAAATCACCGAAATATGCATGTATGCAATATTTTGGTCTCATCAAGGTAGTCATGTCCTCATCATCCTCCCTTTTTGAAAACAAAGCCGTCCTCGGCGTTTAATCTGAAATGTGGCTAACAAAAGAACAAAGGTGTACATTTTGTATGTATCGTCATCCATTTTACTTCCCTTGATTTTTATATGACACATGAATAGATGAGTAACTTGCATAGTTCATAAAATCTAAAGCCAACAAATTAGCACAAGAACTAGAAGGCTTGAAAATATAACTCAGTTTGCACATATAAGTGAACTCTTATTTATTTCAAAGAGATTGACAATGTTCATCATTAAACCATCCCAACATTGGTGAATAAACCTTATTTGAATCAAATTTACATGCTACAACATGCTTAATAAGCAAACATGCAATGAGTCATTCGAACAGAATCATCACCAAGATTAGAGGTGTTATCAAAATGATTAAACATTGATTCTTTTGCATCAATAGTTAATTCAATGGGTGCTCTCAAAATTGTTGGTATTTCAGTTGTTTGATCACATGGCAAAGTCAAATTATCAATATAATCCTCTAAAATAGGTGGTGTGATCAAAGTAGTGGGTAGCTCAACACATGATGTATTCAAGTTAACTAGGCATGCATCATTCTCATGTAAAAGTGGAAAATCTGCCTTTGTCATTACCTCTTATAGTCAACTCAGATGTCTTGAGGCACTCTGGGTGATGTGTCACATGGTGGAGATGATGTAGTCCTGCCAACGGATGTGGTTGTCATAAATCGCCTAGTAGTTGAATAAACATCTGTTCAACAGTTGGAATGTACCGTGCTTGTTCTCCTTGTGGGCAACCGTCGTTTTATTTCTGTTCAGCTTTGCAAGCAAGGCCGAAACAAATGGTCCATAGGATAACACTCTTCATGAATTAGTATCTCCGAATATTATGGTTTAATCCTCCCCAAAATCTATCCATAAAATCTTCTTCACTTTCTTCTAAAAATGGTGCAACAAGGTAGTTTGTAAATCATCATAATATTTTTTACGGTGTCACTACCTTGTTTTAAATGTTCCGATTTTTTAATCATGCCACAGTATAATAAACATCGGGAATCTATCTCTCATGACATGTTTTAAATCATCCCAAGTATTAGGTACATAATCAGGGTGTAACCAAACAATATTCACTCCACCAAACTAGAGCATAACCGTTGAAAGAACCAACCCAACCATAACTTTTTCGTTCATCAAAATTATGGGAAGCAAAATATTTTATGTCTAACTCCCATTCAATATATAAAGGAGGTCTAAAAAGCCATTAAATGGTGGTATAGAAACATGAACCTGATCATGTGCATTTGGATGTTTGTGCACCTCTATTGATTGTGGTATTTGCATAGGTGGTGGCATGTCTCCCCGATCGACAAAGCCCATGAATTGACTCTGGATCCTGTCATGATTAGTAGAACAAGAAAAAAATCCAAAAATAATGTTCCTATAACTACTAGGATGTGGTGGAAACGCTCACATAAAGCAAATATCAATGTCCAATTTTACCAGCAGGCGGGGTCGGCAACCCGGTGTCAAGTAACTCGAATATTGAGTAAAGCGATTGCCGGGGGCGTACGTATACCGGTAGAAATATTGGAGCTGGGTTGGCTATATAGGTAGCAAAAGATTAGCAAAATCAATTCAAAGATGCAATGTTGAATAAGCGCTCAAGCGGCTTGTTGGTCCTAAAGGCTAGCCGGACTAGAGGCGAGCCTAGAACACTAATGAGGTCACGGGCTTAACAACTAGCATCAATGAAGGATACTAAGTAGCTCTTGACAGCAAGATATAAGTGAAGATCCTGGGCGGTGAAGATAATGATGAAAAAACAACGCCAAGCGGGACATACAACAACCTCTCTCAACTTTCCTCTTGAAAAGTTTGAGCCAATTTTCGATAAATTCTTTCAAAGAATGCTACTAACTCAAGCTTTCCAATAAAAAGAATCACTCAATTCGAGTTGATATGAGAGTCAAAGAATTCTAAAACGGCTGAAAAATTGGAACAAGCTGTGTTCACGAACGGAGGGGCAAAAACACCTATTTAGAAGCCGATTTTGAGGTGTCAAATATTGAACTTGTTCTGCAACTATTTAGATGCGCCTCGTCTCTAGCTTTAATTTGAGTACTCACGGGTCAAAGCGGACTTCTATGAGGAAGATATCCTTTTTCTGAACAGTGCCAAACGATTCAATCCGAATTCAGCTACGAGATTGAGTCTAGATAGATCCGAACTTTGTTTTTTTTCTTCTCTCTTTTTTTCTCACCTTTTTTTTTTTTCTTTCTCTCTTTTTTTTCTCTGACTTTTTTTTTTTTTTTTTCTCCCTCTTTGAAAAATGGATAAGATCAGATTGGATCGGGGAAATGTGAATGACCTCAACGATGATTATGACAATGAACGGTCGTAACGTGATAAATTAATGGATGGGATGGTGGACAGCGGAAGGGATAATGATGCAGCGGGGCGTGACTAATGTGAAGAACTTCGAAACTCTAAAGGAACAAGACACTAAGACCGAACTTCGACCACGACGATGCAACCGATAATTCAATAATGCAAACAATGAAAAGAAATTGCAAAGGCTTGGACTGGCTAGGACAAATGATGAATAGATCTAACTTTTTTGTGGCTTTTCTTGGACAATTGGTAAGAAAATAAATCGAATCTAGGGATAACGGAAAATCTCACGAGCAACAAAATGATACCACTTGATAGGCGAGGGTGTCCCGATCTTCGATGAGATGATAACTATCCTTTGGTGGAGCGACTTTGGCGATCCGACTACAATTGACGTTGCCTTAGCAATCGCTAAACCAATCTCCGAGGTTCTTGGCGATCGGGAAGCACGATCAGCTGACCACGAAGGTCTATTCCGCCAAATCGGAACAAGCAGGAATATGATAATAAATCTGAATATGCGAATATATATGAAGTATTGATAAGCGTGGGGATCCGTGGCGGTCTTGGCCGGTCGTTGGACACAAACGAAGTACCCGAAGTTGCAATGGCTAACTTTTAACTAAACAAATCCCAAGCAAAAACTACTAGATGGATCTACTTATATAAGAAAGGGTGGCGGCCAAGGAGGTGGGAGGCGTCCCAAGGCAGCCTAAAACTAACCCTAGGTCGTACAAGGCCAATGGGCCCAAGCGGAGGTGGCGTAACACCTTTGGACTTGTAGTTTGACTCGGTTCTGCTGCAGCATCAGATTGTTTCGTCTATAACTCAACGCTCCGGGCGGTTTTAAGGTGATTCAATTGGGTTGGAAAATGCCGAAATCTATTTTCCAAAAAAAGAATCAACCAATTTGGAGTCCGTATGAAAAAGTTATAGACGTTTTGAGTCAGGTATGTCTTGTGCAGTCCGAATCTGAGTCGAACGTGAGAGACTTGGACTCTATCTTCTCTTGGGCCAAAAGTGACGTTGGAGAACTTTTTGAACAAGGTAAAATCTCTTTCTCCCTTATCTTCATATTGGATTGTACAAATGTCCCATACACCTGCAATTGACATGGCACAAAAGTTTGTGAATATTTTTGTCTGGATAACATAAATATATTATTGAATAGTTTGCACTAGAAATCACCGAAAATATGCATGTATGCAATATTTTGGTCTCATCCAAGGTAGTCATGTCCTCATCAACCTTACATCATCTATGATATCATGAGCCACGTTGATCACGTTATTGGAGCCCACCCTCTTTTTAGCGTTTTGTTGATTTGTCCTAAATCCAAAATCCCCACCAAAAATAGCCCCAATTTTTTTGTGATTTTTAGTTTTGATGATGTTTTATTGATTTTGATCCAATGGATTTGTTGGTTTCAAGTGGATCTAGCATTCCCCCAAGTTTCCCCACTTTCCATCACGAAATTCTCCAATTTTGACCAAAATCATCCATTTCCCCCCAAAATCGCGCCCTATCGGTTTGAAAAATCCCGACCCAAGGCCTACAGCCCTTCAAACGGATACCGCTTAGCACCTCAAGCGGTACTACCCCTTCCAATTTCCCCCCTCCCAGATTTTGAAAAAACCCGACCTTAATTTCCGCCCATTAAGCAGTACTACAACACAAGCTACTACCGCCCTCCCGGAATACTTCCGCTCCTCCCAGTTCAGCGTTCGAGTTTCACCGTTTGCCCTCTTCCACATCCG
>JAHIAM010008663.1:0-10552 GCA_021605205.1 Aegilops longissima
ATCGTCTAAACCCATGAGTTCACGTCTTGGCGTCTCGGTGATGTGCAGCGTTGCATAAATTGAAGAATGAGTTCTTCATTCCAATCCACAGATGTCGGTGCAGAAATTGAAGTCTGCGTCGTGAAGAACCGAGGGGGCTCAAAGCTGGCGGAGACTCCATGTCCACATGAGGAATATGTGCATGATCGAAGACTTTGTCTTTGTTGAAAACACGAGGAATAGAAATTGGCTTGGTGGCGAGTCGAAGCGCCTCTTCCTTATCTGACGGAATCATATGGATTATGTCGGTGAAGAATACATGCTCGTTGAAGAAATCTTCAGCCTTGAACTTTTGCTTTGTTGAGAAGGATTCTTTGGCTTTGGCGTTGGAGTGTCGATGAGTTGCATCAGACCTCTGGAATGCAATCTCAGGTTCTTGGTGAGAATTTCTTGTTCCTCAACAGTCGTCGAGGTCGGCGGAGGTTCATCGGCGCTAGTGGCTGGAATTTCTTCATGGAAGATGAAGTGGGATGAGTTTCTTGAGCCCATTTGAGCTGTTGGGCGGGGGGAGGTATCTGTTGGATTGGGGTGAAGAGTGGAGAATTTGGATCTTGACTTTCCCAAAGTCATCGTTCATCACTCGTTGTGCTTCCAATATCCACATCTTCTTCAATTTCCCCAACACCGGCCTCTTGGTGTGGCTGAGGCATAGGGAAAATGATTGGGGTTGAAGGATTGCTTCCACTTCAATTTCTTCATCAATCTGCTCGACAAAGCGGCGGAATGATTTTCTTCATCGGATCCGCTTGGGATCACAATCTTCATCAAAAGGAACAAGGTCCTTTGATGGAATTGAGAAGTGGAACAACATCAATAGGATTTTCAAAGAGCTGGTCATTGGCTTCATTTTCTTGTGTCGAAGAATTTGGCCTTGTGATGCTTTCCGTTTCTTCACTGGCTCGTTATGCACCTTGGTCTTCTTCACATCGGAGGAAGATGGAAGAATTGGAGTTGGTGTTGGCGGAGGAGGAGGAATCTGGTTGATTTTCCTCGGTAGGATCTGATTACCTGACTTGTTGTTTCTTGAGGCACCACTAGTGGATGCCACAATTTCTTGATGGTGGAGCAGGATCATCACCGGAACTAACATTTTCTTCAGCTTTGAACTTCATCAGTGGTCTGGCATGTTCTTCGATCGGTGGTGAGGCTCGGCTGAGGAATTCTTGTTGCGTTAGGGAGCAACATTGGTGAATTTCTTCGTCGGGTTGGAATCGACTTTGGCTCCTTGCCAATCAGCATAATAAGCATCAAAGTTTTCTTTGGGGCTTGGATTTCATTCGGACCAGAAGTTCCTCGGTGTCATTCGACACGTTTTCTTGACTTCTCCTTTCGTATTGAGCTTTCTTGATCTCTCTTGCCTTTTAAACTTCCATTTCTCTTGATGATGAAATGGGTGCATTGACTTTGTCCGGTCGGATGAAAATCAGGCATGGGTGTTTGGATCCTTGTGCGAGATCAATGTGTCGAGGATTTTCCTCGGATCCAGGATGGCATAGATGTGCCTTTGGCTCTAGGCCCTTTCGGCGTCTCGATGATTTCCGCAAGTTCATCATCATCGGCCTCATCATCTTGGTGGCTCTTGGAAGGCGACTGTTTCTTGGACTTGGCGAGGACCTCGTCGTATGGCCTTAGTCTTGTGGTCGGGCGGATGAAGACTTTGGTGCAGGGGGAACTTCTGAAAAGGACAATGGGAACCTGATCCTTTGGCGTGGCGGATGCAGTCTTGAGGACTTTGTCGGGCTCGAGGACTTGGGAGGGTTTGAGGACTTTGAAGGGGAAAGGTTTTGGAGGGCAGGAAGGACATGAGGAATTGGCCGTGAGGGGCCGGTGAGAACTTGGTGAGGGGCCTTGGTGGGCACTTGGCTTGTGTCGGGCTTCTTTGCCATAGATTTTCTTGGTTGCGGAGGCCTCGGGGGCGGCGATGGGAGTCCTCATTGAATTTCCTCCTGCCTCGTTGGCTTTCTTGCCAATTTGGGGCGGCCCATTCTTGGGAAAGTCCTCCCCAGCTTGATCTTTGGTGGGTGACTTTTACCGGTGCCAATGGAGCTCTTGGGCATGGAGGATTGAGTCGAATTTCTTCATGTACTTTGGAGTTACATACTCTCCTCCATTCCCTTGCCCATCTCCGTTCAATCCTTTGAATGCCCTTGCTGATTTTTTTTCTTTCGAACTTCGGCTTCATCAGTGGCAATAATCAGCATATATTTTCGAGGTTTCAAGCGGTCATGACCTCGCCTCTTTCCTCCTTTCTGGCTTCTTTCCTTCGCCATATTCTTGGTGAGGAATTTGAACAAATGAATTCTCGAAGTATGCAACTTTTTTGAGGGCGCAAATGAGTTAAGTTGATGAGAACCTAGTGATTCAGCGGGGCATGATACCTGAGCAGTATAGTTGGAGGAATTTGGAGAGGTCATATCCGTTCTCGAAGGTTTTCAAAAAAACAAGTTTGAGGTTTGACGGATGAGCCTTGAAGAATTTCACTAAGGTTCTTTGTCTTAGGTTCGAGTTGTATAGATCGAGGATCCACACAATTGAGGAATCTTGAAGAAAATCATTGCTAGAAAGCGAATCAAGAGCATATTTTGTTTGAGGTGTTCATTTGTGAAGATTTGAAGAATAAACACCTTTGAAGATTTTGGGAAGGTTTAGAATCAAAGCGGTAATAAAAGTAATTTTAATTACCTAAGTGAAGAACCGACGAACTAAGAAGAACAGTTGGGAAGTTAAATGTTCGATCTTCCACGCCCTAACTTGGCGGAGGAAGACACTCGGTGGCGGAGTGAAATTTCAGATGTGGCGATGCGTCGGCGACGAGTTGAAGCGTGAAGCTCTTCCTCACGGTGCGATGGAGTAGCGCGGCCTAGGGTTTGAAGCTCGGCGGGAGAGAGGTCGGCGGAGTAAAAAAGTGAGGAAGGGAGGGGGGGTATATATAAACGGTGAAAAACTGTTCCGAAGATTTGGAAGACGTGCCTGACCATTTCCTTCTCCACATGTGTCACCCGTCTTGTTAGTGGAGCGTGTTGATCGTGGGTGAATAAAATAATGCATCGTGGGATCGGAGCGGTTTTGACAAAACCGAAAGTTTGGATAAGATCAGTTTAAAGTTCCGTTCACAATTTCTTGGTGACAAGGACTGGTGAAGATTTTGAGCAGTTTCAAATAGAAGGCACATGAAGAATTTGTGAATAGATTGGGTTGAGTATAGCATAGAGGGAAGGGTCCGATCACATTCCTTGGAAAAACGACTTGAAGAATTAGCCATAAGTGAATCTTGTGAGGACATAAACCCATATATATATATAAAATGAAGAAAAAGCAGCGGAAATAGTAAATTTTGAAAAGTTGAAGAATTTGAAAACGAAGAATTTCAAAACGAGGAAAACTCAAATTGAAGATTTTCAACTTTGGTGGTGGCGTGACCCACCTATAAGAATGATGATTTCAGACACGCGTACAATTGTCTAGGGTTAGAATCAAATTCTTCATTAATTTCTTCACACTTAGAGTGTTATTCTTCATGGATTGAAGAAACGTTTCTTCATGTTTGCACATCTAAGTCATCAATTTTGCAAAGTTGGGGATGTGTTCCTTTTCAAAGAACATTGAAGATTCTAAGATATTTAGCTCACACAACTTTAAATCTCTTCTCATCCAAGGGCTTAGTGAAGATATCGGTAGTTGTTCTTGGTCTTCACATGCTCGATGGAGATGGCCCTTCAACACATGATCACGAAAAAATGATGGCAATTTGAATGTGCTTTGTCTTGAGTCTTTGGGCGGGTTGTGAGCAATCTTGATGGCACTCTCATTGTCCCGATGAGAGGCACATTCTTCACGTTGATGGTAGTCCTTGAGAGTTGCTTCATCCAAACCAATTGAGCACAACAAGAGCCGACAAGTATTCACTTCCATGACGGTGATCCCGGTTTGTTTCTTGAGGACCAACGGACCAAAGATCGTCAGAAATGACAAGTACCAGATGTTGACTTGCGGTCCACCCGATCACCGCATAGTCAGTCAGAATATCAATGAGATCAAAAGTAGAGCCCTTGGGGTACCATAATCCTAGTGTTGGTGTGTGAGCTAGTTCGAAGAATATGCTTCCGACCTTATGGTGTGATTCCTTGGTGTAGCTTGTGGGCACACATGCAAACACTAAGCATTATTCGGCCTAGATGCACATTACAATAGAGAACCAATCATGGGCGGTATACCTTGTGATGAAGTCAATACCATTTTCATGATTCATAGATGGCCATTTGTGGGCATAGGAATTTTGGCCTTTGCAATCTTGCATGCAATTTCTTGAGGACATCTTTGAGGTATTTCTCTGAGATATGAATATGTTGTGTTGTTGGGAATTTGAAGACCTAAGAAAATTTCAACTCTCCCATCATAGACATTTGATATTCTTCACTCATCATATACAAATTCATCACTATAACGTTGGTCGATCAGCCAAAGATAATATCATCAACATATATTTGGCACAAAACAGTTCACCATCATATGATTTAGTAAAAGAGTAGTGAGTGAACGGTGTGAAGCCATTCTTCACGAAGAATTCCTTCAATGTATCATACCACGCCCAGGGCTTGTTTGAGACCATAGAGGGCCTTGTTGAGTCGAAGACTTTGTGGGATTCTTTGGATCTTCAAAACACGGGGTTGAGCAACATATACTTCTTCCTCAAGCTTACCATTGAGGAATGCACTTTTACATCCATTTGATATAAAGTGATATTGTGATGGTTAGCATAGGCAATAATATCTGAATAGACTCAAGTCTAGCAAAGGTGCAAAGTTTCATGAAATCAATTCCTTCAACTTTGTGTAGCCTTGAGCTAAAGTCGTCCTTATTCCTCACCCAAAGGCCATTTTCATCTTGCTTGTTGGGTAGATCCACTTTGTGCCAATGATATTATGCTTGCGAGGATCGGCGTTTGACGGTTCGGACATTGTTGAGCTCGACGATGTAATTCTTCTTGCATGGCCTGAATCCCTCGGGCTCAAACTTCATCTACCTTAGTGGGCTCGTGATAGAGACAAAAGCATAGTGCCCACAAAAGTTAGATAAATGTGAAGCTTTTGGCGTGGAGAGGACCTCGCTTCAATGTCATCGATGATCTTTCAACTTGCCTTCTTTTGGCGAGGATGAGCTGGTTGTGTCGGGAATTTGATCATTTTCCTCCACCATTGTCTTACATTATCTTGGTGCATCACTCGGCGTTCTTCGTCGAATGAATTCTTAGATTCTTGATGGGAATGCATCCTCGGTTGCCTTGAACTTGATAGATTCCTCGGTCTGGTTCATCTAACCGAAGGTAGGTGCTCTCTTTGCGAGCCATTAGTTTCATCAACCGCACATCTGATTCAACAATCTTGTGAAGGCGATGTTGAAGACTCGTGGTGTCTAGTCCTGTAACCAAGCATAAAACCTTCATGTGCTTTCGGTGCAAATTTAGAATTGTGATGAGGATCTCTAATCCAATTTGCACGAAACTTTGAAATAACTCACATTGGGTTTCTTTCGTTGAGGAGTTCATGGAGTCTTCTTGAAGAATTTGTGAAGATATACTCTGTTGATGATGTGCCGGTATCAATTGCATCAATCCAAAAAGCGACTAGGCGTTTTGTATTCATCAAGCATAGTCGACCATCTCAACAAGATTTTCTTGCGCTCCACGGCATTTCTTTGAGGAGTATAGGGGGATAACTCAAGTAATACCAAGTTCATCAAGATAGGCATCAAGACCGAATTCTTGAACTGGTTCCATTGTCACTCGATGTTCGATCTTCCACAAAGTTAGTTGAAGCCCTCGAGGAAAATCGTTTGAAGACTTCCCACTTCATTTTTAAGTAACAATGTGTACCCATGTGTAGGAAGTAATCATCAACAATAACAAACCATATAGAGATGCATCATTGTATTTGGTAATGATTAGGACCAAAGAGGTCCATGTGAAGCAATTGAAGGGCGGTAGTGGTCATGATAGTCTTATTGGATGCTTGGCCTTGGTCATTTTCCATTCACAACTCCACAAGTGATCCTTGAGAATTTGACATTCTCAATGCCAATGACATGCTTCTTCTTTGGCGTGTGCAAATTCCTCATGCTGCGGACCAATCGGATGCCATACCACCTTTTAAAGCTTTTGCAAGTAGACACACGGCTGGTTGTGGTCGTAGAAATCAACAATATACAAGTCTCCTCTCCTAAAGCCTTGAAGACTTTGGTTGTCGCTTCCATAATCACAACACAATGATACTTGCCAAAGATAAAACCATATCAAGATCACAAAGCATTGAGGCGACATGAGGTTTATCCTAAGGACTCAACAAGCATGACTTTGTCCATGGTATGTCTAGAATAACCTTACCGACCCAATACCTTTTGCCTTTTCCAAGATGATATCTTGATGTGCGGTGATAAGGAGCATCCATCAATAGATTCTTGTCACCTCATGTGATTTGTACATCCACTATCGAGAACCCCTCGGTGGCTTTGGGTTGATCATCCTGGGATGAATTAGTGCAACTTACGATCTCATATACTTCATCTGAAGAATATGATATCAAGTTCATCGGATGAATTTCATCAGCGTTATAAGATAGCGTTGAGGGCGTGTGAAATGAAAGTTCATTTCATCATGATTAACTCGTCCTTCGGACATTTTTCGGGCCCAAAATTCTTGGGGCGTTTAAAAATGGAGACGACCTAGAGAAGAGGTTAGTTCTTTTCTTCACCACCCCATCGAAGGGGTGGCAAAGAGTTCATCCTCTGGAGCACCATATGAGAATGGTGGCATAGAGGCCAATCCATTTCGTTTCACATAAGAGGGTTAGGGTAAGCATATGAATAAGCGGAGAAATTCTTGAGGACTTATGAACATATTGGTTTGAAGAATAATGCCATATTCATAGCCCTTGCTCTACCTCGAAACGAGTTTTGCGATGATAATCATATGAGGACTTTGATCCTTTTGAGAATTTGATCCACGTGAAATTTGGTCCTATGAGGACTTGGATCCATATGAAGAATTTGGTCCATATGAAGAGTTTGATCTGGGGTTCCTTTCTTCACGGTGGTGTCATGAGGACATTCACGAAGACTTTCAAGGCACTTCTTGGAACCAGTTTTTCTTCATAGGGCCGTTCCTGGATTAGTGCCAACATATCTAGCAAATACTTCCCATTCTGATTTTTGACGTTTATAGTTGAGTCAAATGACTCATCGGAAGAATGAGGAGATTCATTAAAACCGATAAGTTAGATGGATCATGGAGGTCCCTTTGCAGCAACCCATGAGGTTTTGGGATCTGCTGGGCTTAATATGTTCCATCCATTGAGTTTCCTCTCAAAGGCAATACCCTCTTTCCTAGGGTTCTGTTGAGGATCTTCTTTTAAGCACATCACAAAAGTCGATGCCCTTTGAGGCTTTTGTACATGCTTCATGTACAATTCCTTCAACCCTGCATCGTCGGGATACTAGCAATGTCCTCGGATGAGGAATTAGTGATAGCGGGCGGTGAAGAATTTAAATTGAAGCATTTGAACATTGGGAAAATTAGCGATTCACGTTCAATGCACTTTAAGCATGGAGGAACAAATTCTTCACGGAAGGTTGATTTGTTGAGCAAGTAATGAATCGGCTCCTTCGAAATCTTCATAACTCCTCTTAGCTTCTCAAGATCTTGCTTTCTTTGAAAAATTCATAAAAAGTTTCTCATGATCAGACAAAGAGTGTTATGATGACCTTGAATTCAAACCTAGGGAAGTCTTGAAGATTTTGTCGGGGCTTTAGTGCGATCCATTTCTTCACCTAACATATCATCACTCTTATCTAGCATGTTTTGAACCTTTTCAAAAGCCCTTTGTTGTTTGCAATCTTGCAATTTTGAAAGGCGGGCTTTAGATCTTCATCGATTCATTTCATAGATTTAAGGAGGTATATTTGAGTACCTTGGCACCCTTTGCCATGAAGCAATAGGTGGGGCGTAGTCATCACTATCTTCATCGGCTTTGTTGGTGAGGTCATTTTCTTGAGTTGAAGATGGACTTGGCGGCGATGGCGAAATAGACTGCCACCGGACTTCATTCTTGATGCCTCCTCTTCCTCATGTTCCTCGATTCAGCGAGTCCATTTCCTTGCCAATGAATGCGGGCCTTTTGGAGCTTTTTCTTGTGAGAAGAAGGCTTTGAGGATTTTGATGATGAAATTTCGGCGATTTCTTCTTCTTCTTAGCGTCATAACTTAATCCTTGTGTTTCTTTTCTTTAATTCCTTTTCCCCGGGACAATCTTGAATGTAGGACCAGGTTTCTTGCATTTGTGGCAAAGTCTTCTCTTATAGTCCTTTGGATGAGGAATCCGCTCCTTGGGATTTTCCAGCGACCACGTCTTGGGAACGGGAATTTCTTCAAAGGCGTTATCTCCTTTCTTGGGATCTCAAGGCTACAGTCTTCACCAGATTGGAAACCTTGGCCTTGAGGTGTTTTTCCATAGCTAGAACCATAGAGATCTCTCTTTTACATGGAACTCATGAGTATTTAGCCTTCGAGGATATCGTGGATCAAGTGACTTGTAGTCAACCGCTCTTGTTATCGGTGCGGTATCAAATGAGGAATCAAGCATCTCAACAATTTCTTCACCTCATTGGGTGATGTCATTCACCGGCGAAGCTCATTTGAGATGTCATTGGCGAAGGTTTGTTGAACATTTTGTTTCGAGTCTTTTAAGCGGTTGAAAGATGCGGAACATCAACTCAAAGTCCCTGGTTGAGACTCCTTCATTACTTTGGAATTTCCCGGATAGCGGGTTTCCAGCACTCACTCATATTGTCCTTTTTGGGGATGGCCATATGATATTCTTCGAATTCAAGTTGTTTGAATCTCTTCACATCCAGCATTGGGAAGGTGTGAGGGAACACCATTTTCCACAACATACGGAGATCGTTGTCAATTGCCTCAAGATGCATTGCATCTTGTTCTTCGATGGGGTGTCCGTCCCATCAAAGGTAGGACACCTGTGAGACCTTGATCAACCTGCGGTCGACATAACTAAAACTCGGTGGTTAAACCAAAATCACGAACAAAGTACCTTGCTCGATACCAATTAGGTTATATCGACTAGAGGGGGTGAATAAGCGATTTTATGAATTCTTCAGGAATTTCGGTAGGAAATTTGGAAAACTACTTCAGCGGAATAAGTCGGAAGTAAGCATAAAGAATCGGGCATGGTCATCATGATGAAATGAAGACAATCAAAATCGAAACGTAAACCAGGGATAGCACAAGATGAAAAAGGGTGAAGAAATTGGCGGGAAATTGAAAGTCTTGATCAAAGTCTTCAAACCCGATATGAATGAACCTCAAACGGTAATGGGAAATGAAGGTTGAGGAAATAGAACCGTAGGTTGGTGAAGACAATGATTTGGTAGACCGGTTCCAAATTTCTCGGTTATGGTCGGTTGGGCGGTGATATTTAAACTCGAGGACACGTCCGGACACCCGATGCTGCCCGCAGCTCGGGACACCAAGTCCTCACCGTTTCTCCTTGAACTAAGGTACAGACCTCGTCCAATCACTTTGTGGTAAGTCTTGGCGACTTCCAAACCTTCAGACTTGGTCACTGGCGATCCACAATTCCTCTTGGATGCTCTAGACCATGGCCTCCTTGGAAGAAGCACATCTTCAAAGGTAACAACGCGGATCCCCGGGATCAATCTCTTGATGATTAATCACTTTGGGTTTGTAGGGGTTTGGTTTTTGGGTTTTCCTCTTTCGATGATTTTTCAAAGTCCTCGGAGGATGGGTTGCTCTCAAATGACAAGTGTCAAGTTCTCCGGGCACCAACCAGCTAGTGGTTGTGAGGGGGATTTATAGCCTAGGGGCAGGACATGATAAGACATAAATTCAATGATATGACCATTAGGTGGATAAGATATTTTTGGACGGTGGCGGGACACCTTGTCTTTGAATCTCAAATTCTGGGCTATCATGTTCCTCCTTTGTGGCAATCCCTGGGAATTCCTAACTCCTCGGTCAGAACAAATTCCTCGTGACGAAGAACCGTCTCATTTTGAAAAATTGGTGCTGCATGAGATTTCAGGCTTCACTCGAAGGTTTGGTAGGTGTAGGATTTTGAGTTGAGCATCACATGGAAATTTTTCCTTAGTATTTCCTCAACCCCTTAAGTCGGTGTTTCCTATGACTCAAGAAAGAAGGAAACTACGAAAACAAAAGTCTTCATGCTTCATGTTCCTCGAATGAATACCAAGTCTTCAGGTCACACCAATTTCTTCACTTTCAAAGTCTTGAAAATCTTGAATATCAAAGTCTTGTCGAAGAACTTCATTTTTAATCGACTTTCTTAAATATCAAACTCCTCAAGACTTATAGACCTTGCACTCACAAACACATTAGTTTCTTAACCTATAAGTCTTCAATACACAAAATCACTAAGGGGCACTAGATGCACCAAAGGAAATATTAGGCCCTATTTGAAGGTAGGGAG
>JAHIAM010008664.1:0-10026 GCA_021605205.1 Aegilops longissima
CGTTCATCAAAATTATGGGAACAAATATAATTTATGTTAACTCCATTCAATATATAAAGGAGGTCTAAAACCCCATTAAATGGTGGTATAGAAACATGAACCTGATCATGTGCATTTGGATGTTTTGCACCTCTCGTGGCGGTTGTGGTATTTGCATAGGTGGTGGTGTCTCCCAATCGACAAAGCCCATGAATTGACTCTGGATCCTGTCATGATTAGTAGAACAAAACAAAATCCAAAAAAATGTTCCTATAACTACTAGGATGTGGTGGTAAAAGCTCACGATAAAGCAAATATCAATGTCTTACAAGTTCTTACCATCCGGGGTGATCGGCAACCAGGGTGTCAAGTAACCGAATATTGAGTAGCGTGCCGGGGGGCGTCCGTATACAGTGTAGAAATATGTGGAGCTGGGTTGGCTATATTGGTAGGATTAGCAATAATCAATTCAAAGATGCAATGTTGAATAAGCGCTCCTTGACTCTTGCTGGTCCTAACTGGGCCGGACTAGAGGCCGAGCCTAGAACACTAATGAGGTCCGGCATAGCACAACTAGCATCAATGAAGGATCTAAGTAGCTCTTGACAGCAAGATATAAGTGAAGATCCTGGCAGGGTGAAGATAATGATGAAAAACAAGCGCCAAGCGGGACAACAACCTCTCTCTCAACTTTCCTCTTGAAAAGTTTGAGCCAATTTTCTGATAAATTCTTTCAAAAAGCTACTAACTCAAGCTTTCAATGCAAAAGAATCACTCAATTCGAGTTGATTGAGGGTAAAAATTCTAAAACTGGCCTGAAAAATTGGAACAACTGTGTTCACAATTTCAGAGGCAAAAACACCTATTTAAAGCCGATTTTGAGGTGTCAAATGAACTAACCTGCAACTATTTAGATCCCTCGTCTTGCTTTAATTTGAGTACTCACGGGTCAAACGGACTTCGTTGGGAAGATACACCTGTTTTACTGAACAGTCAAAAACAGATTCAATCGAATTGGTGAGATTGATTCTAGATAGATCCGGTTTGTTTTTCCTCTTTTTTTTTTTCACCTTTTTTCTTTTTTCTCTCTCTTTTCTTTTTTTTCTTTCCTTTTCTCTCTTTTTTCTCTATCTTTTTTCCCTCTTTCCAAGACAAACTGGATAAGATGCAGTTGGATCGGGAAGATGTGAATGACCTCAACTATGATTATGACAATGACAGTCGTATGCGTGATGAAATTAATGGATGGGATGGTGGACAGCGGAAGGGATAATGATGCAGGGCGTGACTAATGTGAACAGAACTGAAACTCTAAAGGAACAAGACACTAAGACCCCTCGACCCGGGATGCAACCGATAATTCAATAATGCAAACAATGGAAAAAAATTCAAAGGCTTGGATGGCTAGGACAAATGATGAATAGATCTAACTTTTTTGTGGCTTTTTCTTGGACAATTGGTGAAAATAAATGAATCTAGGGATAACTGGAAAATCTCAAAACCGGCGATACCACTTGATAGAGGCAAAGGTGTCCCGATGTTTCGATGAGATGGTGGCTTCGTTTCGGATCGCCTTGGGATCCGACTACACGTCGAGGCTCGCGCCTTGAATCGCTAAACCAACTTCGAGGTTATTGACCCGCGGGCACGATCAACGACCACGGGGCTTTTCCTGCGACAAGCGAAGAACAAGCAAGAAAAGGAGATTGCAATCTGGATATTGCGAATATAAGATAAAGCTTTATTGATCGGTGGGGTTCTGGCCCTTTATGCAGTTGAACACAACGAAATGCAGAAGTTGGTATGGCGAACTTTTAATCTAAACAAAACCCAAGGTCTAAGGTTGCCCTAAGGGCTGTATATATGGTGAAGGGGAATTTCTGGCCCTTGGTGGAGGTCAAAATCAACCTAACTCTTTTCCCCCATGGGACTCAAAACAGCCTATACTTAAGTATTTCAAATTACATGGGCCTGGCCCAATAATAAGTGACCGCACCTAGAATAGCCTATGGCGAATATTATGAAGTGGCATTTTAAGTCCAGGCCTTATCACTCATTAGGGTGGCTTCAAAGTCTGGAATCATCACTTTAACTCCGTTCTTGTTCTCCTTGCATACCAACATCTCCATGCTTGAATTTGCCAAGGTTCATCTTTCTTGTCCATTAGGCCCTTCATTTGTAAGCAAAACAAATGTATCCAATTTAAACACATCATATTCTCATTTGGAATCATTACCAAAAGCGAAATCGATAATTCAATTGGCGTCTTGTGACTCTAGTAATTAGTCCGTATGTATAGCGGGGGGCTGTGGGTGTAACAATGGTATTGATGTCCTCATCGGCTCCCCAAGCTCAAGTCCTTAATTCCACGAGCTACTCGACCTCAGCCGACCACCGATTCCTTTCTATGGGACTCACGAACCGGGGTATCTCGAGTGGGAGGCGTTTAATGGGGACTACCTCAAGCTACATCAAGTTCCTCCCAAAGATCAAGTGAAGTGCAACAAAAACTTCCACGATACGCATCAACGGTGGCTTCACACACCTTGGGTACTCGACATGAGTTGGCCCAAAACGAAGAGCTTTGCGGCAAAGTTGTGCCTCCAACCTCGGAACAAGGCGAATTGGAGAACACCATCCAGGATCCAAAGTCCATCGGGCGTCTTCAAGGAGATGAAGTTGCCTTCCGACGGCGTGGGCGACCCCATTGATGAAGTTCCACTTCATGATGGGATTGAACAAACATCTCCAAGACTATCTTCCTCGAGCTACAAGTCCATCGCGTTACTACATTGGTGCTCTCGGGGAACAAGAACTCATGAAGGCCGGCTTCTCCACCCCAAGCAAACTTCGGCGACCAAGCTCTCGACAAGCAGAGGCTAGTACCACCCGATGTCCAAGCGACAAGCTCAAGGCGATGCTCCCAAGTCCGACTTCCCATCCCTCTTTGTGGCATTGATGGAAGTCTACCTTGACTCTTTTCAAGATGGTGCGGCGAAAAGACTCGGAGACCTTGGACCAAGCCTTGGAGGCAAGCGACAAGGTGGCGGCAAGGATGATGCTTCCATCTTAGGGGAGTGATGATGTGCCATCTTGGCCTTCATCCATTGACCAACGAGATGGTTGAGCATGGGATTTTCCCTTAACCAGCGATGTATGATGAATTGGTGACTTGTGCCACCATATTGAGGTGAGGTGCTTCACCACTAGCCCCATATATGATGTTTGCCCCAATTCCCATGTGAGGGCCCAACCCCCCCACTTGGTGAGATGGGCTCCACCATCGTGAGTTTAGTGCACCTATTTTGAGGGGTGAACCACCACATAGAAGGGTGAGATAGTTGATAGGTTGTGGGCCACTTTCAACATAACAACGACCTCACCTCTTTGTGTCTTCTCATTTGGTGCTAGGTCCCATTTATGTGGGATCCTCGGGACCGTCCTCCCTTTGGACAAGGCTGGCCATGGTGGACTTGATGCACCCCAATGGTTCCATCAAGATGAAGATGACCACCATTTGGTCTTTCCCACCTCACCTACACCCTTGAGTGGAATGACAAAGGTAACAAAGGTGGGTGATGCTCTGTCCCACTAGTGGACATTCTTGAGATTGATTGCTTGCATGATGTTGATCCACCTAGTACCATGATTCATGTAGTATGATTTCCCCATTGATGATTTGCCCATTTATGATGAATTGTGACTCCATGTGGAGTCTATTAGTTGTGATGCTATGTTACATGGTTTCTTGTGACAATTGATAGAGCAAAGGTGTCGATGTTTGGAGATGGTGGCTATCGTTTACGGAGTCGACCTTGGATCCATCGACGTCGAGGCGTCGCCTTTCGCTAAACCAACTTGAGGGTTATTGACCCGCGAACCGATCAACCACCACGAGGCCTTTCCTGCGAGCAAGGAAGAACAAGCAAAAATGAGATTGCAATCTGGATATTGCGAATATAAGATAAAGCTTTATTGATCAAGGTGGGGTTCTGGCCTTTTGGTTGTTGAACACAAGGAAATCGGAAGTTGCAGCTATGGCGAACTTTTAATCTAAACAAAACCCAAGGTCTAAGCGGTGCCCTAAGGGCTGTATATATGGAGGAAGAGGAATTTCGTGGCCCTTGGTGGGGGTCAAATCAACCTAACCTTGTTTAACACGGACTCTAAAACAGCCTATACTTAAGTATTTCAAATTACATGGGCCTGGCCCAATAATAAGGTGGGCAGCACCTAGAATAGCCTATGGACGAATATTATGAATGGCATCTTATATTTCGTCCAAGGCCTCATGCACTCATTAGGGTGGCTTCAAAGTCTGGATCATCACTTGTAACTCCGTTCTTGTTCCCCTTAGCATAACATCTCCATGCTTGAACTTGCTCAAGGTTCATCTTTCTTGTCCATTAGGCCCTTCATTTGTAAGCAAAACAAATGTATCCAATTTAGGCACATCATATTCTCATGAACATTGGAATCGTTACCAAAAAGCAAAGTACATAATTCAATTGGCGTCTTTGGCTCTGTAATTGGTCCATGTATAGCAGGGGCTGTGGGTTAACAATGGTATTGATGTCCTCATCATCCCCCTTCTTGAAATGAAGTTCCTCGGAGGCTCATCTTCCTCACCCAAATAAGGCTTCAAATCTGCAATGTTAAAAGTGGGACTAACCCCAAAATCTGGGCAGCTCAAGTTTATATGCATTATCATTTATTTTCTCTAACACCTTAAATGGACCACCCGTGGCATTAGCTTTGATTTTAAAATTGGAAACCTATCCTTCCAAATGTAACCAAACAAGATCTCGGTGCAAAACAACCTGTTTTCTACCCTTATCTCCAACAAGTTTATATTTAGCATTCATCGCTCAATGTTTTCCTTAGTTAACTCATGCATTTTAAAATCAATTCAGCGTTCTTTAATCAAAATTAACCTTCTCCGAAGATGGAAGGGCAACAAATCAATAGGTGCCGGGTGGAAGCCATACACAATTTCAAAAGGGCACATCTTAGTAGTAGAATGCAATGAGCGATTATAAGCAAATTCAATATGGGCAAGCATTCTTCCCATTTTCTTATTATTCTTCAAAACAGCCCTAAGCATAGTAGACAATGTTCTATTGACTACTTGGTTTATCCATCGTTTGGGGTGACAAGTAGTACTAAAAGCATTTAGTCCCCAACAGCCCATAAACATCTCCAAAAGTGGCTGAAATTTAGTATCACGATCGAAACAAATATTTGGCACACCATGGAATAATTTCACGAAGAACAAATCAGCCATTAAACATCATCGCTTTTATGACATTATAAAGTGTGCCATTTTGGGAATCTATCCACGACAACAAATATTATCCCTCCCTTCTTTGTTTGAGGTAAACCTAAAACAAAGTCCATAATATATCCTCCCAAGGAACACTAAAGCAGGGCAAAACATATATAAACCATGAGGATTGAGTGTGACTTAGCTTTTTGACATGTAGTCGGAGCTACAAACCTCAACATCCGTTCTCTTTGGCCAAAAAAATGTGTAGAATATATCCTCCGTCTTCTTCACGCCAAAGTGTCCCATTAATCCTCCTCCATCGCCTCTGCAACAACAAAAAAGGAAAGCGGAATGCATAGCTTGTTGGGAACAAAACCATCATTAATAACGAACTTGTTCCATGTTTTCCTTCTTTACAATTCTGCATTACATCTTTAAAATCAGCATCATGCAAATATTGATCTTTGATGGTCTCCAAACCAAATATTTTGAAGTCAAGTTGTGAAAGCATAGTATAGCGACGAGACAAAGCATCAGCAATAACATTTTCTTTACCCTTCTTGTGTTTAATGACATAAGGGAAAAAGTCTCAATGATTCAACCCATTTAGCATGTCTACGATTCAGTTTAGCTTGACTTTTAATATGTTTCAAAGATTCATGATCAGAATGTATAACGAATTCTTTGGGCCATAAATAATGTAGCCATGTCTCTAAAGTCCGAACAAGAGCATATAATTCTTTGTCATAAGTAGAATAGTTCAGACTAGGCCCACTCAATTTTTCAGAAAAGTATGCAACAGGTTTGCCATCTTGTAATAACACACCTCTAATCCAATTCCACTAGCATCACATTCAAGCTCAAAAGTCTTATTAAAGTCGAGGAAGTTGGAGTAAAGGAGCATGTGTCAACTTATCTTTCAATACCGTGAAATCTTCTTCTTCATGCGGTACCCCAAACAAAGGCACATCCTTCTTTGTAAGCTCATTGAGAGGTGCAGCAATGGTGCTAAAGTCTCTCACAAGCGCCTATAAAACCCAGCGAGTCCAAGAAAACTCCTCACTTGTGTGACCGTTTTGGGCTGCGGCCAACTCTCAATAGCTTCAATCTTGGCTTTATCAACTTCAATTCCTGTGGAGTAACAACATAGCCAAGAAAAGATGCTAAATTCGGTGCAAAAGGTGCACTTCCCAAGGTTACCAAACAAGCGTGCATCACGTGAGAGCATTAAAAACAACACGTAAATGTTCCAAATGTTCTTCCAAAGATTTGCTATAAATCAGTATATCATCAAAGTAAACTACACAAATCGTCCAATGAAAGCACGTAAAACTTAGTTCATTAATCTCATGAAAGTACTAGGTGCATTAGTTAACCCAAAAGGCATGACTAACCACTCATATAATCCAAACTTAGTTTTAAATGCTGTTTTCCATTCATCTCCCAATTTCATACTGAATTTGATGGTATCCACTCATAAATCAACTTTGGAGAATATTGTAGACCACTCAATTCATCAAGCATATCATCTAGCCTAGGAATAGGATGGCGATAACGAATAGTAATATTATTAATGCCTCTACAATCAACACACATTTGACGTACCATCCTTTTTAGGCACTAGTATAATAGGAACAACACAAGGACTAAGAGATTCGTATATAACCTTTGTCGAGCAGCTCCACTTGGCGCATAATCTCCTTCGTCTCCTCTGGATTGATGCGGTATGGTGCGCGGTTGGGTAGCGATGCAAGAATTAAGTCAATTTGATGCTCAATCCCTCGAATAGGTGGTAATCCGGTGGCGTCTTGTGGGAAGGCGTCGTGAACTCTGCAAAATGTTAGTGACAGGGGGCAAAGAGGAAGCGTCCTCGAATGAAAATAATGCCTCTTTGCACACAAAGCATAGCAAACAGATTTGCTAGAATCTAGCTCATCAATATCAGATTTGGTGGCAAATAAACATGCACTTTTCGGTTTAATTTGAAGCAACATTAGATGGTTTATTATTAAGCCGTTTGTTGCTCAAATTCTTTTGCACAATCTGATTTTCCTCTTATTTTCTCTGTTTTGCTTTATTAGCTCTATTAATATCATCTTTCAAAATGGAATCAGGAGTCATAGGAAGCAAAGTAATATTTTATCCTTGTGAACAAGAGTATCTGATTGTTTCTACCATGGTGTACAAATTTTATCAAATTGCCATGGTCTACCAAGTAATAAGGAACATGCTTGCATAGGTACCACATCACAATCAACATAATCAGCATTTGTAGAGATACTAAAATACACACGAGCGATCGTGTTACCTTAACCTTGCACTGTTGTTGAACCATTGGATGTAGTAAGGATGTGGATGTGGTCTTGTGGTGAGAAAGCTTCTCCACCATATCCATGCTAGCCAAGTTGTTGCAGCTCCTCCATCTATGATGGCCTTGAATAGAGCGTTCCTTCACCACT
This sequence comes from Aegilops longissima, assembly GCA_021605205.1. Classification (NCBI taxonomy): domain Eukaryota; kingdom Viridiplantae; phylum Streptophyta; class Magnoliopsida; order Poales; family Poaceae; genus Aegilops; species Aegilops longissima. The sequence goes on from JAHIAM010008664.1 coordinate 7,705, forward strand.
CCTTCGTATGGAACAAGTTATGCCTCTGATTTTGCTCACATTGTAACTGCACACTCAAAACACGTTGAGCAACTAAACATTCATACTGTCGGCATCTTGACAGCCATGTATTGGGTCTCATGATCAGAATCATCTCCACGTGTTCTTCATGTGTAATAGAGCCAAAGTCTCTTCATCATAGTCACTAAGCGGACTCATACCCACCATCCTCATGTAGCAATCATCTGCGCTGAGATTGGCATTCTCTTGCAAAATGTCCTCTTCCCTTACTACGCGACAAATAATATCACTTGTGGCCTTGTTGGCGCCATGGAAGAAGAAGAGCTCTGTGAGCAGCAGGTGTGCTCTTGGCGAGATAGTGGTGGTTGTGCCGCTTTCTTGTATCACGGTTGGAGGTGGCAGCCGCGGAGGTGCGGTGTAGTAGAGCGTGTGGAAGTAGATGATGCCGTGGTGTCCATGATGAAGGTCGACCTGCGAAAAGTTAGTTGCGCCAGCACTTCGATCCTGCACTTCACGTTCAGCTTTACAAGCAAGATGGAATAATCGGTGATATTATTATAATCCTTGTAGTCTAGAATGGTCGAATCTCTCTATTTAATCCACCCGAAGCGTGCAAGCATAGCTTCATTCTCCTCAACAATACCACATCTAATCAAGCGGTTTGTAATTCGATAATATTCTTCTCGAATTTTTCCTTGTCTTAAGCGCTGCAATTTTGAAGTAATTCACGCGATAATATTGTGGAACCAGCGAGCATAGCAGTTTTCAAAGCAGCCCAAGTAGCTGGACAGGATATAATCTACAATGTTGGACCACAAACACATGCAAAGCTAGTGAAAGCACAAATGGCAGCGAACACGTCTCTCCTCGGGATATTGTAAACATGTAAATCGTTGTTCAGTTTCTAACTCCCAAGTAAGATATATATCAGGAACATATCTACCCTCAAATGGTGGAATATTCAATTTCAGTTTAGGGAGATGGTCATGATCTCGTACTGAAGGAGCCGAACATTGCCATTATTTGCATGTGGGCGACCTGGTGGTTGTGGTCTGGTGGTTGCCGTGGTTACGATGTTGATCAACCTCATCCTCGTAAGCTCTCACATAATCATCCTCCCCTTGCGACGCGGAGCCCGAAGTATCAACAGCGGCACCGCAGCTTGGCGGTGAAGAGGGACACAGGGAAGCTTCGGCGGAGGCTGTTCGCGATGTGGAGGTAGTCCTTGTTGTTGTAGTAGAGTGCGTTAGGTGCAGCGGTGGTGGCGGTGGTAGACGAGCAATTCATTAAACTTGTTTATCGATCTTTGTTTGACGCCTTCTCAATGCCATCTATCTTCTCCATGGCCTCTTCAAATCTATTTAGCACATCGTCCACCTGCCCTCATCATTTGTTGAAACTTATCATGTAGCGCTTTGTTTGTCATGTTCTCCCGGTCGGTCTAAATGAACGTGATCCTGCCATGGTTAGCAATAGAAACACACAAGGATATGATTGACGGACTACTAGGAAGTGGTGGTGGTGGTGTGGTGGCGATCTAAATCCGTCAAGCAAATCTCAAATTCTTACAGTTCTTACCCAGCGGAGTGATCGGCAACGATGTAGTCAAAACTCTCAAAGCTTGGATAGGCGATTACGGGAGAGTCAAGCACGATGTAGATGTATGTGGAGCTGGGAAGGCTTATAATATGGTAGCAAAAAGGTCGCAATAATCAATTCGGAGATGCAAAGTTGAATAAGCGCTCAACAGCAGTCTTTGTCTGGTCCTAGGCTGAACCGTGCTAGAGGCGCGAGCCTAGAACACTAACAAAATCGCACCTTTGCGGAAACAACGGAGCACACTCTGGAATAATTTTTTTCGCTCTTTTTTTTGCGAAAAATCACTATAATGGCGAGTGTCTCAAAACTCTTCCAGTCAAGCCGACGGATGGGCCGAAATTTTTGACCAATTTTTTTTTATTGCGGACCCAAAAGCTGAAGCAGGTCAAAAAACTTTCTATAATGGCGTGTCTCAATACGCTAGAAACACCTAAAAATAGGATAGCGAAACTTTTTCGACAAGTCGTTTGGAAAATTTTGGGCCTAAGCGGAGGTGGTTTCAGGACTCTTTTTTCGAAACCTACTCGGCAAGGAAAACACAAATCGGAAACTAGATGGATCTGAAAACAAACCTAATATGCAAGAACTCGGATTGGTGGTGGATATATGGTGGTGGTATATGCGCGGTGGTGGTATATAGTAGCGGTGGTGGTATATGGATACGGATTGGTGGTGGTATATGGATCGGATTGACGGTGGCGGATAAGCAATGGTGGTAGATGG
>JAHIAM010008665.1:0-13072 GCA_021605205.1 Aegilops longissima
TCTTATCCACCTAACGGTCATATCATTGAAGGGCATTTATGTCTTATCATGTGGCTGCTCCTAGGCTATAAATAGCCGCCCTACAACCACTAGTTGGTTGGCTGCTCGAAGAACTTGACACTTGTCATTTGAGAGCAACCCATCCTCCGAGGACTTTGGCAAAATCATCAAGTGAGAAAACCAAAGTGAGAACCCAAAACCAAACCCTACAAACCCAAAGTGATTGAGCATCATGAAGAAATTGATCCGCGTGGATCCGGCTTTTACCTTTGAAGACTGTGCTTCTTCCAGACGGTTAGGCGTCACGGTCTAGAGCATCAAGAGGAATTGTGGATCGCCGGTGACCAAGTATGTGAAGGTTTGGAAGTCGCTGAAGACTTACCACAGTGATTGGACGAGTCTGCGTGACCTTAGTTCAAGGAGAATCTGGTGAGGACTTGGTGTCTGAGCTGCGTGCTCGATGTGGTGTCGGGATGCGTCCTCGAGTTTAAATACTCACCGCTCCAACCAGACGTACAAGAGACAGAGTTGGAACTGGTCTACAAATCATTGTCTTCACCAACCTAACTGGTTCTATTTCCTCAACCTTTCATTTCCTCATTCTTGTGTTGAGTGTTTGTCATATCTGTGTTTGAAGACTTTGTAAGACTTTCTCAATTTCCTCAGTTCAATTTCTTGATCTGTTTGTCTTCATCTTGTGTTATCCTGTGATTACGCTTCATCGTCTGTGATTGTCTTCATTTCATCATGATGACTATGCATGTAATCTGCTATGCACTTACGAGTACTTATTCCGCTGCATGTATTTCTTGCTAAGGAATTTCCTCACCAGCAAATTCCTCATGAAGAATTTGTAAAATCATAAAATCGCCTATTCACCCCCCTCTAGTCGATATACACTTTCAATTGGTATCGAGCAAGGTACTCCTTGTTCGTGTGATTTTAGTTTAACCACCGAGTTTTAGTTATGTGACGCAGTATGATCAAGGTCTCAGCGGTGTCCTACCTTGATGGGACGGACTACCCTCTTGGAAGAACAAAATGAATGCATCTTGAAGCAATTGACAGCGATCTACGGTATGTTGTGACAAAGGTGTTTCCTCGGTCACACCTCTCACGAATGATCTGATGTGAAGAGATTCAAGCAACTCGATTCTCAAGCGAAGAATATCATATGTGGCCATCGAGCAAAGGTCAATATGGAAGAGTGAGTGCTTTGGAATCTGCCAAACTCATTTGGGACAGGCTGTCCAAAGTAAATGAAGGTGTTTCAACTCAAGCGTGACTCTCGAGTTGATGTTCTTGAATCTCTTCAACGCTTCAAAAGACTCGACAACGAAAATGTTCAACAAACCTTCGATCGCCTCCGACATCTCAAATGAGCTTCAAGCACTGGGTGCCATCGACATCACCGACCATGAGGTGGTGAAGAAATTGCTAAGATCGCTGATTCCTCATTTGACACTCGCTGATGATACAGAACAGTGACTACAAGTCTCTTGATCCTGCGATATCCTCGAAGGCTAAATACTCACGAGTTCCACTTCTGAAAGAGATCTCTATGGTTACGCTATGGAAGAACACGTGCCGAAGGCCAAGGCTGAATCTGAATCGAGAGTGAAGAATCTGTAGTAGCCTTGGAGATCTGAAGAATTTGGCGAGAGCTAGCACTCGTGAAGAAATTCAGAAATTCACAAGGCGTGGTCGTTTTGGAAAATCCTCAAAGCGGTGATTCCTCATCTAGTGACTATAAGCGAAGACTTTGCCACAAATGCAAGAAACCTGGTCACTATATCCAAGATTGTCCTCGATGGGAAAAGGAATTGAAGAAGAAGAAACACAAGGATTAGTTACGATGGCGTGAAGAAGAAGAAGAAATCATCAAAATCTTCATCATCAAAATCCTCAAAGCCTTCTTCTCACAAGAAGAGCAGCTCAAAAAGGCTCGGGCATTCATTGGCAAGGAAATGGACTCGAAGCTGAATCGAGGAAAATGAGGAAGAGGAGGAGTGAAGAATCCGAATCTGTGTGGCTAGTCGCTCTTGCTCGCTTATGTTAGCAAGTCCATCTTCAACCAAGAAACTGACTCCGACAAACCGATGAGGAAAATGATGACTACGCCCCACCTATTGCTTCATGGCAAAAGGTGCCAAGGTACTCAATTACACCTCCTCTGAATCTAGTGAAAATGAATCGATGAGGATCTCAAGCCCAGCTACTCTAAACTTGCTAAGATTGCTATAAAACAACAAAGGGCTTTTGAAAGGTTCAAAACATGCTAGATAAGAGTGATGATATGTTAGGTGAAGAAATGGATCGCACTCAAGCCCATAAAATCTTGAGAGTTCGATTCTAGGCTTGACAGCCTTCAAGGTCATCATAACACTCTCTTATCGATCATGAGAAACTTTCTTATGAATTTCTTCAAAAAGCAAGATCTTGAGAAGCTAAGAGTGAGTTATGAAGATCTTGAAGGGCGCGATTCATTACTTGCTCAACAAATCAGCGCTTCTCAAGAAGAATTTGTTCCTCCATGCTTAAAGTGCATTGAGCGTGAATCGCTAATTCTTCACCTGAATGTTCAAATGCTTCAACTGTTACAAATTCTTCACCCTCTGCTATCACTAATTCCTCATCGAGGACATTGCTAGTATCAGACGATGCAGGGCTGAAGGAATTGTACATGCAGGCATGTACAAAAGCCTCAAAGGGCATCGACTCTTTGTGATGTGCTTAAAAGCAGATCCTCAACAGAACCCTAGGAAAGAGGGTATTGCCTTTGAGAGGAAACTCAATGCTGATGGAAGCGATCTGGAAGCAGGTATCCCAAAACCTCATGGGTTGCTGCAAAGGACCTCCAGCTTGATCCATCTACCTTATCTGGTTTTACATGTGAATTTCCTCATTCTGATGATGAGTCATTTGACTCAAACTATAAACTGTTCAAAAATCAGAATGGTGAAGTATTTGCTAGATATGTTGGCACTAACTGCAGGAACGGTCCCCCTATGAAGAAAATCTGGTTCCCAAGAAGTGCCTTGAAAGTCTTGCGTGAATGTCCTCATGACACCACCAGTGAAGAAAAGGAACCCTGATCAAATTCTTCATATGGACAAAATTCTTCATATGGATCCAAGTCCTCATCTGGACCAAATTCCTCACGTGGATCAAATTCCTCAAAAGGATCAAAGTCCTCATATGATTATCATCGTGCTAACAACTCGTTCGCAGGTAGAGCTAAGGGCTATGAATATGTGCATTATTCTTCAAACCAATATGTTCATAAGTCCTCGAAGAATTTCTCGCTTATTCATATGCTTACCCTAACCCTCTTATGTGAAAGCGAAATGGTTTGGCCCTATGCCACCATTCTCATATGGTGCTCATGAATGATGAACTCTTTGCCACCCCTTCGATGTGGGTGGTGAAGAAAAGAACTAATCTCTTCTCAGAGGTCAGGTCTCCGGCGTGTCTTAAAGCGTCTGCAAGAATTTGCTTTGAGGCCCGACAAAATTGCTCGAAGGACGAGCTAATCATGATGAAATGAACTTTCATTTCACACGTCCTCATACTGCTTATCTAAATACTAACTCGATGAAATTCATCCGAATGAACTTGATATCATATTCTTCACCGATGAAGTATATGAGATCGTAAGTTGTACTAATTCATCTGCAGGATGATCAACCCAAAGCCACCTGAGTGGGTTCTCGATAGTGGATGTACAAATCACATGATCGGTGACAAGAATCTATTGATGGATGCTCCCTTATCACCATCTCATCTCAAGCATATCATCTTTTTGCACAAAGGCAAAAGTCGGTATTGGGACTTGGTAAGGTTGCTATCTCTAAGGACATGCACATGGACAAAGTCATGCTTGTTGAGTCTTTAGGATATAACCTCATGTCGTCTCAATGCTTTGTGATCTTGATATGGTTGTTATCTTTGGCAAATATCGCTTGTGTTGTGATTATGGAAGGCTGACAATTCCAAAGTCTTCAAGGCTTTAGGAGAGGAGACTTGTATATTGTTGATTTTCCAGGACCACAACCAGCCGTGTGTCTACTTGCAAAAGCTTCGTAACTGGCTATGGCATCGACGACTTGGTCACGCAGAGCATGAGGAATTTGCACACTTGCCAAAGAAGAAGCATGTCATTGGCATTGAGAATGTCAAATTCCTCAAGGATCACTTATGCGAGCCTGTGAAGCTGGAAAAATGACCAAGGCCAAGCATCCAAATGAAGACTATCATGACCACTACTCGTCCCTTCGAATTGCTTCACATGGACCTCTTTGGTCCCAATCATTACTCACTTCACTAATGATGCATCTCTTTATGGCTTTGTTATTGTTGATGATTACTCTCGTACACATGGGTACACATTGTTACTTATAAAAATCAAGTGCAGGAAATCTTCAAACGATTTTCCTCGAGGGCTTCAACCAACTTTGGTGTGAAGATCAAGCACATCGAGTGACAATGGAACTGAGTTCAAGAATTCGGTCTTGATGACTATCTTGATGAACTTGGTATTACTCATGAGTTATCTCGCCCTTATACTCCTCGGCAAAATGGCGCGTGGAGCGCAAGAACAGAACTCTTGTTGAGATGGCTCGCACTATGCTTGATGAATACAAAAGCGCCTAGTCGCTTCGGATTGAAGCAATTGACACTCGCGTGCCACATCATCAACAGAGTATATCTTCACAAATTCTTCAAGAAGACTGCCTATGAACTCCTCACGACAAGAAACCCAATGTAAGTTATTTCAAAGTCTTGTGCTAAATGCTGGATTAGAGATCCTCACCACCTCTAAATTTGCACCAAAGCACATGAAGGTTTTATGCTTGGTTACGGAAAGGACTCGACACCTACTGAGTCTTCAACATCGCACTTCACAAGATTGTTGACCATTCAGATGTCGGTTCGATGAAACTAATGGCTCGCAAAGAGAGCACCTACCTTCTGGTTAGACGAACCAGACCGAGGATTCTATCAGGTTCAAGGCAAGCCGAGGATGTCATTCCCATCTTGAAGAAACTGCTGAAGAATTCATTCTGACTGCCAAGAACGCCGAGCTGATGCACGAAGATAATCTGTCAAGAAAATGGTGCTCGAGGAAAATGATCAAATTCCTCGAAGACAACCAGCTCATCCTCGCGTTGCAAAAAGAAGTGCAAGTTGACAAGATCATCGATGACATTGAAGCGCCGAGTCCTCTCACTCGCTCAAAAGCTTCACACTTATCTAACTTTTGTGGGCACTATGCTTTTGTCTCTATCACAGAGCCCACTAAGGTAGATGAAGCATTCGAGCCGGAGTGGATTCAGGCCATGCAAGAAGAATTACATCGATTCGAGCTCAACAACGTCTGGAGCTGGTCAAGACGTCGATCCTCGCAAGCATAATATCATTGGCACAAAGTGGATCTACCGCAACAAGCAAGATGAAAATGGTCTTGTGGTGAGGAATAAGGCACCGACTAGTAGCTCAAGGCTACACGCAGTTGAAGGAATTGATTTCGATGAAACTTTTGCACGTTGCTAGACTTGAGTCTATTCATATTACTCGCTTATGCTAACCATCACAATATCACTTTATATCAAATGGATGTGAAAAGTGCATTCCTCAATGGTAAGCTTGAGGAAGAAGTATATGTTGCTCAACCCCGTGTTTTGAAGATCCAAAGAATCGACAAAGTCTTCGAGACTAAATAAGGCCCTCTATGGCCTCAAGCAAGCCCCTCGGCGTGGTATGATACATTGAAGGAATTCTTCGTGAAGAATGGCTTCACACCGTTCACTCGACCCTACTCTCTTTACTAAATCTTATGATGGTGAACTGTTTGTGTGCCAAATATATGTTGATGATATTATCTTTGGCTGATCTTGACCAACGTTATAGTGATGAATTTGCCTATATGATGAGTGAAGAATATCAAATGTCTATGATGGGAGAGTTGAAATTCTTCTTAGGTCTTCAAATTCGCAACAACACAATGGCATATTCATATCTCAGAGAAATACCTCAAAGATGTCCTCAAGAAATTGGCATGCAAGATTGCAAAGGTCTAAAATTCCTATGCCCACAAATGGCCATCTCTATGACCGATGAAAATGGTATTGACTTCGATCACAAGGTATACCGCTCCATGATTGGTTCTTTATTGTACTTATGTGCATCTAGGCCAGGATATAATGCTTAGTGTTTGCATGTGTGCCCGATTTCAAGCTACACAAGGAATCACACCATAAGGCTGTGAAGCATATTCTTCGATATCTAGCTCACACACCAACACTAGGATTATGGTACCCCAAGGGCTCTACTTTTGATCTCATTGGATATTCGACTCGACTATGCTGGTGATCGTGTGGACCGCAAGTCAACATCTGGTACTTGTCATTTCCTCGGACGATCTTTGAGTGCATTGGTCCTCGAAGAACAGAACTGCGTATCACGTCCTGCGGAAGCTGAATACATTCTGCTGGCTCGTGTTGTGCTCAATTACTATGGATGAAGCAAACCCTCAAGGACTACGGCATCAACGTGAAGAATGTGCCTCTCTCTGTGACAATGAGAGTGCCATCAAGATTGCTCACAACCAGTTCAGACTCAAGACAAAGCACATTCAAATTCGTCATCATTTTCTTCGTGATCATGTGTTGAAGGCGACATCTCCATCGAGCACGTGAGCAAGAACAGCTAGCTGATATCTTCACTAAGCCCTTGGATGAGAAGAGATTTAGCAAGTTGCGGTGTGAGCTAAATATCTTAGAATCTTGACGTTCTTTGAAAAGACACACATCCTAACACTTATGCAAAATTGATGACTTAGATGTGCAACACATGAAAAGCGTTTTCTTCAATCAATGAAGAATAACACTCTAAGTGTGAAGAAATTAATGAAGAATTTGATTCTCGAGAACCCTCGACAATTATGCGCTGTGTCTGAAATCATCATTCTTATCGGTGGGTCACGCCACCACCAAAGTTGAAAATCTTCAATTTGAGTTTTTCCTCAGTTTTGAAATTCTTCAGTTTTCAAATTCTTGAGTTTTCAAATTCTTCAACTTTGCAAATTCTTCACTGTTTCCGTCGTCTTTCTTCATTGGCTATATATATATATATGGATTTATGTCCTCTACAGCATTCACTTATGGCTATTTCTTCAAGTCGCTTTTTCGCTAAGTGAATGTGATGGACCTTCCTCTATGCTATACTCAACCCAATCCATTCACAAATTCTTCATGTGCGTTCTACTTTGAAACTTCGTTCAAATTCTTCCTTTTGTCCTTGGAGTGAAGAAATTGCGAGCGGAACTTTTAACGAATCTTATCCAAACTTGATTTTACCGCTCAAACCGTTCCGCATCCCCGATGCATTATTATATCCACCCACGATGACACGATCTCCACTACACATCGTGGGTGACACATGTCGTGAGAAGGAAGCGGTCGAGGCCGTTAGTCCTAAATCTTGGACGATCCGTTTTTCACCGTGGTTATAAATACCCTCTCCCTTCCTCACTCTTTACTCCGCTCGATCTCTCTCCCGCTCGAGCTCCTCAAACCCTAGCGCCCCTTCTCCATCGTCGCCCGGTGAGGAAAAGCTTCCTTGCCTTGACCTCTTCGCCGCGTACTCGCGCCGACCGGGAATTTCTTCACTCCGCCGTCGCCGTAGCTGATTTCCTCTGCCAAGTTAGGCGGAGAAGATCTGAACAGACGAACTTCTAAACTGTTCATCTCGGTTTCGTGTTCTTCACTTGGTAAATTAAAAGTTACTTTTATTTCGCTTTGATTCTCAAATTTTCTTCAAATTCTTCAAAGGTGTTTATTTCAAATTCTCACAATATGAACACCTCAAATCTCTTGACTCATTTCTCTAAGAATGATTTTCTTCAAGATTCCTCAATTGTGTGGATCTTGATCTATACAACTCTGGAACCTAAGATAAAAACGCTTATTGAAATTCTTCAAGGCTCATCTGGTCAAAATCCTCAAACTTGTTCTTTTGAAAAACCCTCCGAGCGCATATGACCTCTTCAAATTCCTCGCACCTATACTCTTTCACGGTACAAATGTACTCTGAATCCTAGGTTCTCATCAACTTAACTCATTTGCAGCGTTCCTCGAAGAAAAACTGCACCTTCTTAGAGAACTCAATTGTTCAATTTCCTCACCGAAGAAAATGGCGGATGGAGAAGCCGAAGGGAGGAAAGAAACGAGGTCATGACAGCATTGAAATCCCGAGAAATATATGCTGACTACTATACACCGGATGAGAAAGCAAAAATCAGCAAAGGTGCGTATTGAAAAATTGAGCGAGATGGGCACGGGAATGGAAGGAATACCGCTATGTTACACCTAAGTACATGAAGAAATTAATTAAATCCTCCATGCCCAAGAGCTCCTTTGGCACCGGGCCAAATAGCTGATCCACTAGCGTCAACGCGGTGAGGACTTTCCGATGAATGGGCTAAGCCAAGCAAGTTGGCTAAGCAAGCAAAGGGCGGTGAAGAAATTCAATGAGGATTCGCTGCGCCTTGAGGTCTCGCAACCGAGGAAATCGATGCAAAAGAAGTCTAATAAGCCAAGTGCTTCTTCATCTGCCCTCACGGCCAAGTTCCTCATCCTCGAGCAAATTCCTCGGCAAATTCCTCCACCTGCCTGTTCCATCAAAGTCCTCATTGCTCCGTCCAAACCTTGATTCCGTGCACCTGCTACTTGTCAAAGGACGCTGGTTTTCAATTGCCTCGAGCACCTCGCAAATTCCTCCTGCTTTCAATTCTTCATCGGCCCGCTGCGAAGACAAAAGCAACAGTTGGGCGTGGTCCTGGCCTAGCCAAGGAAGAAACAGCTTGTGTCCGTGCCATCGATGATGAGGCATCGATGAAGAACTTGAAGAAATCATCGAGAACCGTCAAGCTAGAGCCGCAAGAGCCAAGGAACAGCTGTGCCTTGCTTTTGGACCAAGAAAGTCCTCGATTTCATCGACCTCACTGTGATCCCAATACCCCTCCTGATCTTCCTGACACTGGTCAAAGTCATATATTGACTCACTTCTTGAAGAAAAATGGAAGTTCGAGAAAGGAAGGAAATCAAGAAGGCTCAATACAAGAAGGAGAGGTTCACGAAGAAAAATGTTGTCAAGATGACACGAGGAACTTCTTCAAGTCAAACTGAAATTCAGAACCTCGGCAAGAACTTTGACACGTACTATGCTGATTGGCAAGTTGTCAAGACCAGATTAATCAATCGGCGAAGAATCTCACAAGTGTTGCTGCACGAGCAACATGAAAATCCTCGGTGAAGCCTCTGCTCAGCCTAATGAAAAAATGCCGACGCTGAAGCTCACTCTGAAGAAAATGCTGATTCGAGGCTGATGAAGAAATTCCAGCATGAAAAGCGCGAGGCACCCACTAGTGGTGCGCTGAAGAAATGTACTCAAGCAGGGACGCATCGTTGCTCTGAAGAAACTCCCAAATTCCTCGGCTCCTCCTGCACCAACTCCAACTCCAATTCTTCCATCGCGGATGTGAAGAAAACCAAAAGCTCGAGCGAGCTGCTGTGAAGAAAGAGAAAAGCATCACTGCGTCATTCTTGTGAAGAAATGAAGCCAATGACCAGCTCCGTTGAAAACCCGATTGATGCTATTCCATTTCCTCCATACCATCAAGGAAGTAGTTCCTTTTGGAGAAGAATATGAAGTGCCAACGGATCGATGAAGAACATCAATCTCCTACTGCATCGAGAAAATTGATGAAGAAATTGAAGTGGAAGCAATCCCTTCACCAGTCATTCCCTCATCGGACCATGAAATTCCTCAAGATGGTCTGAGAAATTGAAAATGAAGATGTGGATATTGGATGCACCACTCCGTGATCAATGATGACTTTTGGGAAAATCAGCATCCCAATACTCCTCTTCACCCGCTTCAACAAGTTCCTCACTCCCTGCAACTGTTCAAATAGACTGAAGAAAATCAACCCACGAGTCTGGCATGAAGAAATTCCAGCCACTAGTCTGATGAAACTCTCTGCTGCTGCTGAAAATCCTCGGTGCACAAGTTGAGGACCAAGAAATTCCTCAAGTGAAGAACCTGAACTTACGTTCGAGGTGGTGATGCAACTGGTCGACACCCTCTGCCAGCGAAGAATCCGTTCTCACCAAGCAAAGTTCAAGGCTAAGATTTCTTTCTGAGCATGTGTTCTTCACTGAATATAATCCTATGATTACTGCTCGGATTAGGAAGAGGCGCTACGGACTGCCGGTCAAGCCAACTTCTATTCCTCGTGCTTTTCAACAAGGACAAAATCTTGATCATGCTCATATTCCTCATGTGGATATGGAGTCCTTTGCCGGAGCTTTGAGCCCGTTCTAAGTGTTCTTCACGATGCGAGGTCTTCTCAACTTTTGCCGATATATGTGATTGGAATGAAGAGCTAATTCTTGATTCTATGCAACCCGCACATCACGGAGATGCTGAAGATGTGACTTCATGGGTCTTAGATTGGATGACCGAAAATACTCACTACAAGGCTCCAGCAAGTGAATTGCTTGTGCCCTTCCTCGATCCTCCGATTGATGGTGCGTCGCATCTATGAAGAAAAGGAACTTTCAAATCACTATATGCAAGTCTTGATGAAGCCTTTGAAACCAAGGCAAGCTCAAGGACCAAATTCCTCGTCAAGGAATTATTATATGCCTCGACAGTCTATCGAATTTTGCGAAGACTATGAGTCCTATCAAGAGACCACGACTCGAATGATGAAGAAGTCGTTGGCATCATGAAGAATATGCTTTTCAACATCATCCATGGCGTTCCGTCAATTTCCATGATTTCTTCATGAGGACTCACTAACATTGCCATGTCACCTTTTGAGCTGAAGCCTTATGCCCTTGGATTATGAGATTCATCGGTCAAGATCTTCACTGAATTACAAGGTCGACACTTTGAACCACTGCACTACGCCCCGATTGAAGTCCTCAAGCGGCCAATTACCTCGGTGATGAAAAGGGAAAGGCTACTGCTGTGATAGATGAAGGCATTCGTCCATTGGATGGACAGTTTCAAAGCGACATCTTACTCCACCAATGATGACTCGCCACATGACTCGACAAATACCTCGATTAAGCATAGTCCTCAAGCTCGCACCGGGTGATGACTGATCGTGAGTTACTCCTCGGTCTTCATCGGAAGGTTGATCGCAATCACAAGTGGGTCAAGCGTCGGTTTGGTACTCTTCTTTACAACATGACCTCAACTCACAATGCGGTGAAGAAAAACCTACTATCTTCATGAAACCTTCAAGCGCTCAGGCTGTTCTTTCACATGTCTACAATGAAGAAGCTGCAATCAATGGGACTCAAGGAAGAATTTGACTAGTGCACCTCCTCGAAGAAATTCAAGAAGGTCAAAGTTCCTTCCTTGGTGGCCAGCTCTATTCTTCATCTCGCGACACTGATGAAAATGAAGATTTGGAAGACCATCTGCTGGTCCTACTTCGACAAACAACCCAGACAATCTTGGCGCTCCGTCTTCAACGAAATTCTTCAAGGCGTTAGTCCTCGGTTTGATCCTTTTGGTCATTCGATGACAAAGGGGAGAAATTTGAGTTAGTCTTCAAGCGGGTCTCGTTTTTGTCTATATACTATATTTTATTAAGTTACAACTCTCGTTCTTACGAAACCTTTTATTGGATCGAGTTGTAATCTTAAACCGATGGTGCTTTGATACTTTTGATGCATTATGCTTTTGCTCTATGCTGATTACAATAGTGTTGATATGCATTGATCCTTGTTATGCTCGATCCTCATGAGCTCGGTGAAAATCTTCAAATCGATTTGGGATCGATACTATGAAAGTTTCAAATTCCTCATCGCATTGGGCTACGATACTCTTTATGCATTATTTTGCATGCTCTGCATATCATCAAGCACCATATTTCATCATGCATTTCAAATTCTTCATATTATATATTAAATCGTGTATGAATTACAAGATATAGGGGAGATCTCCATGATTCAATTCTTCAAATGTGCATTGCCTCAAAAGCAATTTCCTCACTATGCACATCTTGGGAGTTCTTCTATATCTTGCAATCAAAATCCTCATTATCGATGTTACACTTCATATTTTATCCCGTTGAAAACTTAACCTGTATTGTCATCAATCACCAAAAGGGGAGATTGTAAGTGCATCTAGTGCCTTAGTGATTTTGGTGTATTGAAGACTTATAGGTTAAGTAACTAATCGTTGTGAGTGTACACAGGTCTATAAGTCTATGAGGAGTTTGATATTTCTGAGAAAGTCGACCCTAAAATGAATTTCTTCAATGAAGAATTTGATATTACGAAGACTTTACGAAGACTTTGAAAGTGAAGAAATTGGTGTGATTGAAGACTTGGTATTATTGAGGAACATGAAGCGTGAAGACTTTTGTTTTCGTAGTTTCATTTTCTCTTTCTTGAGTCATAGGAAACACCGTCTGTTAAAGAAATTGAGAAATACTAAGGAAAAATTTCCATTTGATGCTCAACTCAAAATCCTCACCTACCAATCCCTTGAGTGAAGCCTTTGGAAATCTCATACAGTTCGAGTCAATTTCTTGATGTGAGGCAAGCTCTTACGTCCTGAGAATTATTCGGCAGGAGTTAAAGTCGCCGGTCTGGTGCCTACGATGAGAACATGATAGCCACGAGAATTTGATGTTCAAATTTCCGACCGTTCTTGTCTTCGCATGACTGTCCCAAATATCTTATCCACCTAACGGTCATATCATTGAAGGGCATTTATGTCTTATCATGTCGGGCTGCTCCTAGGCTATAAATAGCCCCTACAACCACTAGTTGGTTGGCTGCTCGAAGAACTTGACACTTGTCATTTGAGAGCAACCCATCCTCGAGGACTTTGGCGAAAATCATCAAGTGAGGAAAAACCAAAGTGAGGAAAAACCCAAAACAAACCCTACAAACCCAAAGTGATTGAGCATCTTGAAGAAATTGATCCGCGTGGATCCGGCCTTTTACCTTTGAAATGTGCTTCTTCGGACGGTTAGGCGTCACGG
>JAHIAM010008667.1:0-19004 GCA_021605205.1 Aegilops longissima
TCGAGCTCCTCGACCCGGTCGTGTTAGATTCCTTGAGTGCCGCACTAGTCTGGGTTTAATGCGGCTCATGATTAGACCGTTTGCCGTTCGACTTGGCGTTGGTTTGAGGGTGATAGTACGTGTCGAGGCTTGATGCCCATGTTTTGCACCATGATTTGACCTCATCGGTAGTGAAGTTGGTGCCATTATCGATGATGATCTTGTGGGGACACGTAGCGGTGCACTACCTTGATATGAAGTCTATCACTGGTCCGGATTGGCCGTTTTAAGCGGTTTGGCCTCTATCCATTTGGTGAATTTGTCCACCATGACCAATAGGTATTTTGCTTGTGGGTTCCTCCTTGAGGGTCCAACCATGTCAAGCCCCGGACCGTGAACAGCCGGTGATGGGTATAGTTTGAAGGCGGTGGGTGGCATGTGCTTTGGTTAGCAAAAAGGCGGCAACCGACGCATCGTTGGACTAAGTCCTTGCATCTGCCGGGGCCGTCGGCCAATAAAATCATGTCTGGAAGGCCTTGCCTACAAGGGCCGGGCTGCGGCGTGGTGCCCACCAGTCCGGCATGGATTTCAGCTGGAGGTTTCGCCCTTCCTCTTGAGATCGCCTTTGAAGGACTCGGTAGTGCTTTTCTTATAAAGCTCTCCCTCATGGACTTTATAGGCTTTAGGCGCCGTACTCACCTGGCGAGCCTCATTTTGGTCTTGGGAGTTCCTGCCTAGTTAGGTAGGCTAGGAATGGTTCCGTCCGCGGGGCGATAACCGCCATTATTTACGTGAGCGGATGGTGTCATCTTGGGGGCGGAGCCTCGGTTGTGTCAGTGTTGGCGTCGGTGATGCGGTTGGGTCGGATTATTGTGCGGACTCCTTTCCCATAATGCGGATGGCTTGAACAGCCGTTCAAAAATATATTGGGTGGGGCGACATCGCGTTTTGCACGTCGTGCCAATATATCGCCACCTGGTTGTTATCCGGGCTATATGATGAAATTGAGCCCTCGAACCGTCTTGACATTTTAGGACCGCATTGCGGTATGCTGCCATTTTCGGATCTTTGGCGTCAAAGTCTCCTTTTATTTGAGATATTGCGAGGTTTGAATCGCGCACCTCTAGGCGTTGAATGCCCATAGGCGCCATCCGGAGGCGTGCGAGAAGGGCCTCGTGTTCGACTGTGTTGTTGAGTCGTATACATTATCGAAGGGCGTATTGGTATGTCCCCGGTTGGGGAGCGTCGGGCGAGCCAGCCAGGGCCAACCAACATTTGGAGCCGTCAAAGTGCATGATCAATTGGAGTATCGCCCGTACTCTTTAGGGAGTTGAAGCAGTCCATTCGACCCGAAGTCGGCCAAAACCTGCGACAATAGCTCGTCGTGGCTTATAAGTTATGTCGAATGGGAGGAGCTCTATGGCCCATTACCAATCCGGCCCATCAGCGCGGTTGTTTATAATGTCATTAGAGTACTTGGAGGCTACCGTTATCGAACACTCTTGAAAGTAGTGTCGCAGCTTCAGGGATGCCATGAACACGCGTATGCTATCTTTTGATAGTGTGGGTGCAAGGACTTGCATGGAGTTAGGACGGTGGACACATAATAAACTGGTTTTGAATAGGGAACCGGTGTCGTCCGTTTCTCGTTCGACAGCGAGCACCGCGTGACAACTTGATGTGTTCGGCGATGTATAATAGCATTGGTTAGCCCACGTTGGGCGGCCGAGGACCAGATTGTTGCCAAAATGGCCTTTATTTCTTGAGTCGGCCGTGGCGTATCAAATCCCTCGAAGTGTTGGTCTTGCGGAGGAGGCGGTAAATAGGTAATGCCTTTTCTCTAATCCCGGAGATAAAGCGGCTTAGAGCTACTCGCATCCGTCAATTTTGTATTTGTTTGAGGTCTTTTGGAATATCAATTGTGACAAAGCTCGAATCTTAGCTGGGTTTGCTTCAATTCCTCTACGGACACGATGAAGCCAGGGCTTTCGTTTGGAGCGCCGAAGATGCATTTTCGGATTGAGCTTGATGTCATATTTTGAAGATTGTCGAATGTGAGCCTCAAGTCGTCTACTAGAGTTTCGATGTGCTTGGTTTTGTGACCACGTCATCTACATATGCTTCCACCGTTTTGCCGATTTGGTTTGCGGACATGTACGAATCATGCTTGATATGTTCTTGCCGGCGTTTTTGAGCCCAAAGGGCATTGTGTTGAAGCGAGCGGGCCATATGGAGTGATGAATGCTGTTGTTGGCTTGGTGCAGCTCTACCATCTTGATTTGGTGGTATCCGGATGCTGCGTCGAGGAAGCACAATGAGTAGTG
Source organism: Aegilops longissima (assembly GCA_021605205.1). NCBI lineage: Eukaryota > Viridiplantae > Streptophyta > Magnoliopsida > Poales > Poaceae > Aegilops > Aegilops longissima. The sequence continues at coordinate 2,304 of JAHIAM010008667.1, forward strand.
TGTCCTGCTGTAGCGTCAATGATTTGATCAATTCGAGGGAGGGAAAGGGATCCTTTGGGCAAGCCTTATTAGGGTCTTTGAAATCAACACATAGGCGCGAGTTTATCCTTCTTTGGTACCATCACCGAGGTTAGCTAGATCCGTATGTTTTATATCTCGATGAATCCGGCCTCCAAAAGTTTGGCTAGCTCCTCTCCCATCGACTCTTGGGTTCGGAAAAAGCGCCGAAGAGCCTTTTGGTAGGCTTGAATCCTTTTAGGAAATTTAGGCTGTGCTTTCGGCCAGTGGCGTGGGATTCTGGCATGTCGAAGGGTGCGAACAAAGATGTCCGATTTTCTTGTAGAAATTCTCGTAGTCTTGGCGTCTACATCGAGGGTTTAATTGTGCCCGATGGAGCCGTCTTTCTGGTCCGTTGGGTGGACTTGGAATTTGACCATTTCATCCGCTGGTTTAAAGAGGTGGACTTGGATCTTTTATCAAGTATCACATCGTCCTGTTCACCGTGGAAACATCGCGGTGAGTTCCTCGGCCGCTAGGGCTTTGGATAGTGCCTCGAGGGCTAGTCACGGCTGTCTTATTTTGGTAGCAGTGCTATGTTCGGATCACTAGCGAGTGATGATTCCGTTGGGATCGGGCATTTTAAGCTTCATGTACCCATAATGGGGTATAGCTTGAAAAATTGTGAATGCCTCTCGTCCTAATAAAGCATGATATCCGCTGTTGAGCAGGGCCACTTGAAATGTGACCTCCTCGGACCTGTAATTGTCCGTGAGCGAACACTACATCAGCGTGATTTTTCTGTGCAGCATGCTTCGGGTGAGGATTATTCCTCTAAAGGTTGTCTTTGCTTCGCTCAATGCGGTTCGATCTATTTCCATTTTTGGAGGGTTTCCTCATAGATGAGGTTTAGTCCTTGCCGCCATCCATGAGTACCTTAGTAAAGCGAAAAGCCGTCTACTATCGGTGAGGACCAATCACGGTGGTGCCGGGCAGTTCGGATTTAGGTTAGTCACTAGCATTGAAGGTAATAGCCGTGTCCTCCATGGATTTATTGTTGCTACTTGGTAGACTTGACAAGGTTGCGGAGTTATCGTTTAGCATGTTATTTGATCTTGAAAGTCTCGAAGCTATTAACAACATCTTTGGTGTTCTTTGGTTTGGGATTACGAAGCTAAAGCTCTTAGCCACTTTTGGCCACTGCAGTAGTGTCCAACATGCTCGAAGGCTATGAGTTGGAGTGCGCCCTCGTGCTATGAATTTTGCGGGGTCCATTTAGCCAACCCTCGATGCGGTTCCGTACCCTTTAGGGGTTTTGGTTTGTTGAGTATTCAACCAGGTGCTTGATAATGATGCACCCTTTTGTTCGGATTAAGGGATGTATTGGGGCGGATTATCCCAAAATTTACTTTTCGGTTTTCGAGCGCTCTCCATCGCACAATACTTTTATGCGATGGTCACCAAATCAACAAAGCATGTAATTTCGCAGCGACTTATGGCGTTTAGGATTCCCTTATGCCGTGCAATTATTGCGAAGATTGTTATGCGTCCTCCTCTCGCGATCCTTTATCCGTTCATAACCGGGAGAATCTGCCCGATAATGATGTCTTGTTTTGGCGGGCTCTTGCGGGTCGAGAAGATCGCTAATGTTTGGGTGGTAGGTGGCACTAAATCCGGAACCCGTCAATTTAGGACTCAAGGGCGGGAAGTTTCGAACTTCGGAAGTTTGGATTTTGAGTGCTATCAATGAGTCCGACCGCGCTGACTTTAAGTTCGAGGGCTTGATCGACATCCGTCCCTCCGCAGGAATCCGACATGGAGGATCGGGAATCGGACGTAGCTAGTCCTTAAGATAGGAGAAAAGTCGCCGCATTGCTCCTCTATCACGGCAACATGATGGGTAGCACAGGAGAGTTGATCTCTCGGATCGGTTTAGGCCCGATCCGGTCATAATCTGTGGCGACTCGGTGGCGATGTGATCCAAGAGCTTCGTTTACGGAGGAAGAGCTCGTCGGTTCTAACTGTTCGGCAAGTTCGAACTAACATGGAATTGGTTTCGATGACTCGAGAGCTCATCGTCGTGCGGTACGGCGAACTAGCGGTCATGAGAAAACCGCCTAGCGAAGAGTCGACCGGTGGCCAAGGCTTCTTTGGCGATGGTATCGTCTTTAAAGGCGAGATGAGGCATCCTACGATGGCGGCGGCACAGAGAACTCTCGATCAAAGCACCAATGTCGGTGTCAAAACCGCGGATCTCGGTAGGGGTCCCGCTGTGCGTCTAGGCGGATGGTAATAGGAGACAAGGACACGATGTTTTACCCAGGTTGGGCCCTCTCGGTGGAGGTAATACCCTACTCTGCTTGATTGATGATATGGGTAGTACAAAGTAGATCTACCACGAGATCAGGAGGCTAAACCTAGAAGCTAGCCTATGGCATGATTGTTGTTAGATCCTACGGACTAAAACCCTCCGGTTTATATAGACACCAGGATAGGTTAGGGTTACCTGGTCGGTTACAATGGTAGGAGATCTACATATCCGTATACGTAAGCTTGCCTTCACGCCAAGAAAGTCCCATCGGGACACGGGGCGAAGTCTTCAATCTTGTATCTTCATAGTCTTGGAGTCGGGCGTGGCGATAGTCCGACTATCCGGACACCCCTAGTCAGGACTCCCTCAGCGGGCATGGGATGCGCTGCTTGATGTGGTTGGTATTTGGCCGGCGGCAGCTTCGTAACGCATGAGATGGAGCCGCAGGGCATTTGCGGGCGGCGGACACGCTCACGGTGATCGGCGAGCTTGTGGTAAGTGGCGTAGATCCCACATTGCCGTGCGGGCATTCCACCCTCACCGAGCGAAAGGCGGAGTCCACCACCGTGTTCATGCGTCGAAGCCACCATGCCTTTCGCCACAGCTTTGTCGCTGGTTCGGCTTTCGTAGCGGCAATCCGCGGAGCGATTGCCGTCCCTTGCACTACAATCAATCAACAACACATCAATCAAGAAACCTGCACTTGCTTAATCAGCGAGCAGACGAGGTGTATTGAACCTCATACCTTTGGGCGTCAAGGCGGAAGCACAAAAGGCGATGGAGCACGGTGAGGTCCACCGAGACCTTAGAAACTCCATCGTCGGGTCTGTTCTGTTAAGTCGCATGATCTCGCCCTCCTCGTGCACAACCATCTCTCGACTTGGGCGAGGTATTACAAAACTTACCATCACATATTTTATACTCCCTCCGTTCCTAAATGTCTCCTCGTTTGGAATTACTTTCGCGAAATGGATGTATCTGAAATAATGCGTCTAGATACATCCATTTTGTGACTCATCAATAAAACTAATAGTGGGAGTAACATAAATAATATCATGCCTTGGGACTATTCAAACATGCTAACATGGCGGGCAATTAAAGAAAGGCGATAGTTATAGTAACATGAAGTGAATCACATGTAACATAATAAATATGACTTGCTCCTATGTATCATGCATGGTAATAAATGGGACCATCATGATACTACTAATCCATGATACTATGCCCTATAGAGGTAGTAACATGAACTAATAGCATTATGCATATTACTAGTCTAAGTTACTCCATATGACCAACCTAATTAGAGCAGAGGGTAAGTCTTTATATAGATTTCACTAGGTGGACTACATGCAGGCAAAATGAATGAATCCACACTTCAAGGCACATCTATATACATCCGTATGTTAATTCATAATGGAATCCCTACAAAGACTTATAATTTGAGAGCGAAGAGATTACTACTTCAAAATTCATTAAATCAACACATACAAATGCAATCAAAGAAGAATCACGGCATGCATGCGCATGCGTTGTTTATGTCAATACGTCGATAAGCGCAAATTATTGAAATATATCGGGTGCGGGGGCTTTGATATGCCGCGTGAACTCGTACATCAGCGAAGTTTGATTATCCTCTCCCTCGCGGACTTAAGTGCACCTGCCTCTGGCTGTATTGACGGGTTAGCCACACACTGTAAGACCCCCCAATACACGCAAAGCGAAATCCTCCCTCCTATGCCCATGGCGTGGTGGGCAGCAAGACTAGGAGAAGCTTTCGCTACCGCTCTCCCTCCCGCCTGCGGTGGACATGCAAATGGTTCAATGGGATTGTCGAGATGGCGAAGCATCTTTGTAGTACTCCTCCGTGCGATGTGGTACACTATCATTGTTAAACTTCCGGCGAAAGAGCCAGCGCCAGCCAGGCGGCTCGTGTGGCAGTTTCATGTGTAAGTAGTCTAGGATAGGCGTGTACCATGCTTGTAAGCTTAAAATCGTTGAAGTCGGCTCCATGCTATGTAGCCGTCTCGAGTTTTTAAAATTAAAATAGTCTTACGGCCCTACTGTCACCACAGTGATTGTAGTTTGCGCTCATCGGTCAAGACAGGAATATATATTTTAATTTGTTTTTTTTAGAAAGGACTCCCGGCTCTGCATTTAAGCGATGCATACTGCCTATATATATTTTAATTTGTGGTGGGTAAATGTTAGAGGTTTGAGCAAATATATTGTACACTTGCAGGTCTTTCGGCCAAGTTTAGAGGCAAGCATGTGGGGCAGGTGCTATGATGTGTACGCGTCAACTTCGTAGAGCAGCAGGAGAAGCTTGATTTTACTACTGCCTTCTCTTTCATACATCTGTATGTGTTGCTGCATAAGCGAGGACGAGCTTTTTTGCTTAGTAGTACTTCTACAACAAGCTATCCGTCCCTTTCATGGTGAACGGACATGCAGCGATGGATTAAACACCTGTAGAAGCAGTAGTAAGTAACATCATTGTTACGTCTTCTCGAAGAAAGCGAAAAGAATAGCATTAAGCCGAGCGTTCACGATTCTTGAACATTGGAGCACGCTTATAGCCCAGGCTCTTGCATGAGACAAAATTGCTATATGAGCCCACTATTGTACTAATACGTACAACTACTTGCTAGTATAATACACTAAACCAGAAAGGAGTATTTGCCCTTCTAGAGATTTCAACAAGTGACTAGACTACAGAGGCGGAGTACATATGGAGCAAAATGGTGAATCTGCATACGTAAATAAATCGTACTAGTTCTATCGTTTTCCTCTCGAGGTGCACAATAATGAGTATCTTGACTAGTCTCTTTTTGACAGCATTTTACGTTTTTTTGACACGATCTGAGCGCATGGCGCTCATATACCTGATACACTCACCCTATGAGCACTTTTTTGCATACACACTATCATCTTGAAATTTCTGAAGTCACCATAGGCACCTAAATAAATCGGCGGGTCCATAGGTGCTTGAATGCCAAGGAGGAAGAAGTTAGCGGTTCCAAGGCGTTGAGCAGTCAATGATGCATCCTCAATTACATGCGAGAGGATTAATTGGAGAAGCGAAATAGAGCAGTACGATGTGAATGCAACGAGTTTGGACTCTCATATAATAAGGCGCCCCACCACTCCAATCCATCTACTCCCAAGTCTGCGCTACTTAACTCACTCCAATCCAAGACCAAGTGACGAGAAGCCACAAGCACCTATGGAGCGATGGGCGCAGCGGCGATCGGTACATGCCAAATCATCAAGGCGCCCGGCTGCGGCCCGCACCCGTAGCGTTCAGAGCGGTCTTTGGCGACCGCATCGCCGTAGCCCTCGCCCAGCGCCGGCTTCGCCTCTCGCATGGACGACATGATGGTCAACTCCATCCATAGGTTCACCGCGTCAAGAAAGCGTCGGGCGACCTTGCCGTACTGCTCCCGACTGCGCGCCCGGGCTCCTCATTCACCGCCACCCTCATCCGGCCTACATGGTGATGAACTCTTTCAAGCCACTGGTGGCCTGCGGTGCGGAAGTCATGACGAAGAATGTGCACCTCGAGGCGGCGCTGCGCCAGCGCGCTCTCGCCATGCAAAAAACCGTCGACCTGCATCCCGTCTACGAGGAAATCGTCTACATAGGCCACTACAAAACAGCGAGGACAGAAGATGTTGGCCTTCTTCCAGTGACTGGAATCTTTGGGCGCCATTGTTGAGCCACTTCGACACAGCCCACGGCTTGCTGCTACTTAGGCGCCGTTCGATTTGGCGGCGCCCAAGGTCGAGGAGGTGGGCGTCGTCGATGGATGCATCTCTTCTTCTTGCCTCCTGTAACCAGCCTTGCATCGCATCGTAGCCTTAATGTTTTATTAGTATAGTACTCCCTCCGTTCCCAAATATAAGTCTTTCTAAAGATTCCAGCAAGTGACTACTACATACAGAACAAAATGAGTGAATCTACACTCTAAACTATCTTACATTCATACATCATACATTTGTTGTATTCCATTGAACTAGTATCTAAAAGGCTTATATTTATGAGCGGAGGAGTATATGGCATTTTATTCGATTCATAGCGTTTTTCAACATGAGGTGGGGCATGATTGAGCAAACCCACCACCCATGAGCGTCGGCGAGTTTAGAATTAGAAAGAAAGCGAGGGCTAGAACTAGGCATACCCAGACGTTGATTGTCGAGATGGGACTACGTGTTTATAGAATAGAATCTTGAGCACTCGTGCCTCTTTTTTTTAGGAAAAATTAGTCGTATGTCTAGTACCACTAGTTGAGTGCGTGCGACCTATAGCTATCATCACTTTAGGTCTCCTTTTGAACCGCAGCTTTCCTTCACAGTACATATTTTTTACGCATTTATCCTCCTATATATACTCCTAGGCTATTTCCACGTGCTCCCATTACGCGACATGTGGGACATAGAACATCTGGTCATAGTGCATGCCACTTCGGAGCATATCTTGGAGTACTTTACATTTCAGACCTCACAATTACATACAAACCCCATAGAAGAATAAATAAATGAATGAATTACTACATGAAGCGGATTATTTTAGTGAGACGACGAACGTTCATTAAATTTTGGACATAACACGTTTATAAAAATGGCGGGACCTAAACGGTCTAAGGGCCTCTTTGATTTTTCACAAAAAGGGCCTCTTTGATTAGCAGAGATCTGAAAACACGAGAATGGGGAAAGTATGATGGCGATGAACGAGGCGAGAGAACTCTAACTCGATTAGAGGTTAGAGTTAGATTCTAACCACGAGACTAACTCTAAACCAAAGAGGTGTATGGATGGCGGGGTTAGATTGACAATAAATGCTCTATCTCAATCATTTGACTACTTTGGACCCTATTTTTAGTCAGACTAAAATAAGTCCCTTGGATCCAAGCACCCCTCTTGGTGTGGCGGCTCTTATGGCCTCCTCCGCTCTGAATTGACATAAGCGAACCATCTATACAAATCAAGCATGCAAAACATGATAATTTTTACTTTGTCCATACAAGAGATATCCACATAAACATACAAATCGTCAATCAAGCTTACAAAATAAAAAAACACTTCATGAAACAAAAGAATGAGCTAACTCATCACGGAAGTCGTTCACGATAGGGAGGAGAACCGGAGCCCTCACCTTGAGGAGCTATGCCATTGTCCGCTCTGGAGGAAGGCTACATAGAGACCCAAGCCCAGGAACCCCTCAAGCATAGACCCTTGCGAGTTGAGGTCGAAATACCAACATGAGTAGCAGAACAGCCTGCCACTTCCAGAACTTAATCTTTGGGCCTCTAGAAATAATGCAAGCACATGCTAAAATACCTAGAAAAGGTGAGGCTGAATCTTGGGCCTCTAGAAATAATGCAAGCTGAAGGCTGAAATACCTAGAAAGGTGAAGCTGAATCTTTGGGCCTCTAGAAATAATGCAAGCACAGAAGCTTAAATACCTAGAAAGGTGAACTGAATCTTTGGGCCTCTAGAAATAATGCAAACTGAAACTGAAATACCTAGAAAAGGTGAACTGAATCTTTGGGCCTCTAGAAATAATGCAAGCTGAGGCTGAAATACTACCTGAAAGGTGAACTAGATCTTTGGGCCTCTAGAAATAATGCAAGCCTGAGCTGAAATACCTAGAAAGGTGAAGCTGAATCTTTGGGCCTCTAGAAATAATGCAAGCACAGAAATTGAAATACCTAGAAAGGTGAACTGAATCTTTGGGCCTCTAGAAATAATGCAAGCACAAATTGAAATACCTAGAAAGGTGAGCCGAATCTTTGAGCCTCTAGAAATAATGCAAACCTGAAGCTCAAATACCTAGAAGGTGACCTGAATCTTTGGGCCTCTACAAATAATGCAAACTGAAATTGAAATACCTAGAAAGGTGACACGAATCTTTGGGCCTCTAGAAAGATTTATTACCTCCTCAAGCGGCATCAAACAATTCCATCGTGCACCACAAATCTATAGCAAGTTTGATCGGGATCTACTTTTCCAAATCAGAATTAGCGCTAGAGCAAGCAAGATCAATGATATGGCCGTGAGGCAGAGAATGAGCGAACAAACTCACCCCTCTCGCGGCCTCCACGGTAGATCTTGCGCCATGCCTGACAGAGAGGAAAAATGACCGGTGAAGGGGGCAGGCGACCTTGAAGGTCGGAGGAGGAGGAGTAGGGTGGCGGAGGCCGAAGGAGGCGGAGGAGGAGAGGCGGCGCAGGCGACCTATAGAGAGAGAGTCGTGCGAGAGGGGGTGCGATCAGGTGCGGGTGGGTGAGATTTTTGGGGAGGCGATCTGGTGCGGGCGGGTGAGATTTTTTAGTTCTCTTTTAGTGGGCCGAGGATAACTAACCCAATTAGAACCTCTCCACGGGCTAGTTTTTTAGCTGGGTTAGAGCAAACTAGCTCAAACTAACCCCTCTTGTTTCGATAATTTGAGGCTATTTCAACCCAAACTAGCTCTAACTCGGGGATCCAAACAAAAGGGGTATTCTTGTACATGCTACAGTGTGGACCGTAGCACATTGTTTTTATGGCCATATCACCACATTGTTTTCTCTTGCTGGTTCCTTTGGGCTACCGTGGTTACATGGCTGGTTCCTTTGAGGCTGTCGTGGTTCGCACTCCTCAGACACTGGTAGTACTCCTCCGTTCCTAAATATAAGTCTTAGTAGATATTTCACTTTGGACCACATACGGATGTATATAGATGCATTTTATGTGTAGATTCACTCATTTTCTCCGTATGTGGTCCATAGTGAAATCTCTCCAAAGACTTATATTTAGGAGCGGAGGGTAGTATATATACCGCATCATTCTTTGCTCCTTCTTACTACTCCGACATGTGGGAGAGTCGACATCCGGTCGATGTGTCATGCACAGTTAGGCCTTGGAATGGAAGGGGCATCACCCGGTCGGGCGCCGATAATTCATGACTATAGTGAGTGGTCATATCACAAGTCTTTCTAGCGATGTGCAGCGAATCCGTCGCACAGACCCACTCGCTCACCCTCCTCGCCTCTCTGTCAAACCGCCTACCAGAAAACTGCAGCGTCTTGCCTGGAAAAGCCCGCCCTCAACTTTTAACTATCGAAAATAGTTCGAGCTTGTTAGTTCTATATAATACAATACTTACTGTATGTTTATTCACCCGTGGGGTTGTTCAATGAATGGAGGCGGGGAGCACAAGTGAACAATACTACCTCTGTCGGGTTTATTGGTCCCCATTGTATTTAGTGCGAATTTTGACCATAGATTAAACTTAGAAAATGTTCACGCATGTCACCAAACATTATATTTTTCAAAACTATGTTCAAATATGAATCAATGAGATAATTTTTCTTGACATGCATTAACATTTTGGTAGTTAAATATTTAGTCAAATTTGGCACAAACTATAAAAGGACCTATAAACGGGGCGGAGGTATATCTTGTAGTAGTAAGTAGGAATCGTAGAGTAGTCACCTTAAATAGAGTTTCTTTTCTTTAATGCCACGTACACAAATTGAAAGCGCTTGTTGTGGAGAGAAAAAGATAATCACTCCACTATATATATGCCTTGAGGGCTGGCGCTTGCTTTACTAGGGTTGCTCTCTTCATTCTCTCATCCTCTCCAGATATAAACAAGACAATGGTAGCGACATTTTCTCTCTGCTCACGCTGGTCACAGATCCGGCGGATCCCTTCGGCGGTGTGTGTAGAGGACTAAAAGGTGCATCGTTCACACGGCGGTCGCCATGGCAGGAGAAACCCAGCTGCGGAGGGCCGATCCTCTGCCCGTGCGTTCTCTCACCACACGCGGCTCGGAGAGGTCCTCCGACCCTTCTTCCTCCTGCCGTATTGTCCATGAGATCCGACTGCTGCCGCCGACATCCGGCGACCCTCGGTATAAGTTCTTGGCGGCCTTGCTCTACTGACCCAGCTCCTCGTGTGTGCATGTGCATCTTTTCTACTCCCATCAGCTCTTCCAAAGCCACCTAAATTTTTAGTATTATTAGAGGTAAAGCTACTTCATGCATTGAATCTAGGGCTTTGTTCAAACAACGAAGAAAGGGGAAAGTTGTAGCATGAATCTAGGACTTGATTCAAAGGAAATAATATGGTGAAAGTAGTAGAGCCGGATACCCAACGGTCTCTTGGTTGAAAAAAGGAAATAATGGGAAGCGTGGTACAAGCTGGATAAGGAACAGATCTATTATTGGTTGAAAAAAGGATAGAAAGTGGCGGTGGTGGACAAGTCAGCAGTATGTCGAGGATTAGATTTGCTGCCATCACATAGTAAAAGGTCTCGAGTTAGATTTGCTGCCCTCACATAGTAAAAGGTCTCGAGGATTAGATTTGCTGCCCTCACATAGTAAAGGTCTCAGGATTAGATTTGCTGCCCTCACATAGTAAAGGTCTCGAGGATTAGATTTGCTGCCCTCACATAGTAAAGGTCTCGAGTTAGATTTGCTGCCCTCACATAGTAAAGGTCTCGAGATTAGGTTTGCTGCCCTCACATAGCGTGAACAAGCTCGGCATCACCACTTTATGCCTCCTTGTAGGTACATTGTCTTTGATCATCCTTTGCCGCATGTCCTTATACCAACCTTTTGCCCTTGTTAATGTAAGGCGCATGTAAAATAAAGCGATCTGCTTTGTTACCTTAGGGACATGTCTAACCAGGTGTTATTGTTAATCTAATGCCTCCGATGATAAGATGCAATTAAAGCGTGTTACAAATGGCACTCTGCTGTTTTCCCGATATGATAAGTAAGTTGCTCCTTTCTTGCTTGAGTGTTACTGGTGTCCCCACGGTCCCATGCCCTTAAACCAACTCTTTAGCTGCTTTGTTGATTTCTGTATGCGGTAAACAAGCAATGCCACCATTAAAGTAATCCCATATTTGAGGAATCTCATTGTTGATCGTAATGCTACGGTAACATGAAGCATTCTTTGAATTTTAAAATTTCTCTTGTCCTTGCGTGATTGCCATGAACATAATTAAGATGCTTCTTTTCATTTTGTATATGTTTCGTATATTCTTATTGACCACAACTTTGTTTACTTTCTATCATTTTGTGCGAGATAGGGATATCCATTTCACCTTGTTGCTATTGTGACCTTTTGGTGAAGCACAAAACACTTTTTTGGAATGAGTGTCTTGTGCGGTTCAACTAAAATGTCACGTGGGCAACATCTCTCAATTTTGGTGGAGCGCACAAAATGGTGATTGGAGTTTCAAAATCTCCGTCAAGTTCATTTGGTAATCTCGTGCAACATTTTATTAGCCTTTGCAAGATGGAGCAAATCCTTGTCACCACAATGGCACTTTATTTTAGTGGAACGCACAAAGGATAAGAAAATTATAGTTGCACCTTACATGAGCGGACAACCAACCTTAATGTTCCTCAATTTTAGTGCAACTACTAAAGAAGAACACCTTGACTCACAAGAGCAAGTACTTCTTGCTAGCTGAATGATGCAATCTTTGCTTCATTTCAGGTGAAGCTGAGAAAAAGGCGCATGAATTGAATCATGGAACTCGAGGAAGACCTCATCCTAGTGGAGCTGGAGGTTGAGTTCAAGGAGGCCGCTATTAAAGTGAAATCATGCTCTCTGTCTCCTTGTTTGTGTTGTGCAAACATCTGTGCAAGCAGGAATACTCAACTACGAGATGTTGTGTGGTCAAGAGCATTCACCAAGTTCTTGATTGTATGACATGGCTAGCCAAGATGGATTTAATCCCGATATTCACTTTATCAAAAGAGCTCTAATGGGTTGGTTACGAATCTTGCAAGCTGGAATCAATGAGATGTGTAGGCATCTTTGTTGTACTTATTATTTGAATCTTATTTGTTGGTTACGAATCTTGCAAGCTGGGAATCAATGAGATGTGTAGGCATCTTTGTTGTACTTATTATTTGGATCTTATTTGTTGGTTACGAATCTTGCAAGCTGGGAATCAATGAGATGTGTAGGCATCTTTGTTGTACTTATTATTTGGATCTTATTTGTTGGTTACGAATCTTGCAAAGTGGGAAACACGGCATGATGATCTGAGAGGACAACAACCATAACAAACAGTTCAAACTTGGTAGTATTATCTTTGTGAAAGTCGACAAATGTCTTGATCGTAATGCGTCTGAGAATAATAATTCTAATTGTTGTGCATGTTGATCCGTGGCCTTGATGATAGAATGAGCCAATGCATTGCTTGTTTTAAGTATAAATTTCTATTAAAGCTAATTAAATTTAAGTAAAGTGACCACTAACTCCTGTTATTCTGATGTACCAATCTGAGACCCGCTCGTGAACCGGCGTGTGGCGAGTAGGTTTCTTAATGGGCGTTTGAATCGCCGAGGTGCATCTTCTGCGAGGCGTGCATCGAGCGAGGAGGGTAATAGCTGTTCGCCTATACACACCTCGAGCTTCTTGTTGAATCCGGTTCCCAAGAGCTGAAAGCGAACTGCTGCCGCCGCCCTACACTCGTTCACTCGAAGAGACTCAATGGCGATCAGGGGTGAGCTGCTGGATATGGACTTGACAAGGAGTTAGTTCGCGTTCAGTCCTATGGCTGCACCAAGTTGAATGTGATGTACACCAGCGATATGGACTCGGTGAAGCTACGCCTCGCCTCGAGTCCTATGGCTGCACCGAGTTACGGAGCATTCACCCGTTTCATCGGCAGGCGCATTGCACCTTCGCTACGGTGGAGAGAAGGAAGAAGCGGCGATTCGGCCATCGGTGCAACAAGCTTTGACATCCGAAGCAATACAAGATCATCGACAGCAGGCGGGAGAAGGACTCCGTGGTTGACCTCCTTGAGACCATCATCGACCCACGATCGCCAACATGAAAGAAGACAACCTGAACACGTGGGAGGTACCTCTGAATCTAGCCTACATAACCTCACGCGGCCAGGGCGCATCGCATGCTATCGACATGTCTGAGCAGATCTTGGACATGAGGCGTGTCTGCTTCCCGTAACCGGCAGTACACGGACAGGACAGTCGTCATGATCAAGCGTGCCGGAAGGTCTAGATGTTGTACTTTATCTGTTTATAAGCACCTTTATCATCTGAGTGTTTCATGCATTAGCCTATGTTATCGTAATTATCTGTTTTGTCCAAAATATTTCTTTTAAGAACCCATTAACCTGATTGCTTTTTTAGTGGCTATTTGCTTATGTATGTAAACTAGTTCACTTGTCCATAAAAAAAACTAGTTCACTTTCGGCTGCCGTGCTTTGAATCTCCTTCCTCCCAACATATTCCTCTCCTCGGTGGACCCACGCAGGTCTCTGAATTTTCTCCACTTTCTTTTTCGATGTAAACTGAGTTTTCTCCTAGTACTTTCCCTAGAACCAACTCAAGCTGTCCCGTCTAGCCTAAAAATAATAATACCCCACGTACTATTAACTCATCAAATTAAAATGATATTTTATTTAGTAAGTTGAAAGTTCTTACAAAATAATAATAATAATTGTTTATATATAACTTGCCAAGTTAACTCCTAGTGATTGCGTACATAAGCTTGCAAAGATTTTCTTGACGTGCAATCATGTGTTTATATTTTATAACATTTCTCCGTCTAGCCCAACATGATATTTTCACCCAGCCCAGCAAGTCCATGATTTGAGAAAAATGCAAATGGGATTTAAGCGGGCTGCATAGATGCTACATCATTGTTTCACCCAGCCCACCAAATGGACTAAAAACAAATGGGTGGCGACATGTGTGCGATGGGTGAAACCTAAGAAGGCGTTGGATTTACATCAACGGCGGCATTCTTCTTCAATCTCTCGTCTTCTTCCCCAGCGCTGCGGAACCGCTTTGCTCCAGCCTTGGCGTCCGGCGGCGTTGTTTTGCGCTCCTCGTAACAGCTACCCGCAGCAGCTAGGCCATCCCTCCCTCCGCACCTCCTGTTATTCTCTGCGGGTGTAGGCCCACCCGCACCGAACCAATCAAGTTTCCCTCCTCTCCATCTAAGACTCCTTGCTGCGTCTTCCCCATCTCCGGTCGTTCGATGCAGGGCCTTGCCGTCGTCCACCGCCTCGGTGCGCTCGGCGTGGCGTGGTCAACATCTGAGAGTCATCGGAAGAAGGGTATGCGTGGAAACTGGCGTGCTGGGACCCACGAGGTCCATGGTGGCGCAAGAAAGTTCCTCCTTATTACGCCTTGTCGTGCCTTTCGTGGGAAGGGCTTCTGTATTTAAAACGTCCCCGCATGACAGGTCGGACCCACCAGCTATATCTTACCGCAAGGAAGTGCCTCCTTATTACGCACCAAAAATGAATACCCCTACTAGCTGGGACCCACCATAGTGGATGGATGACTTGTGGGCCTACTAAGTTGGCGAGGGCGGAGGGCTTTGTCAACATAGTCAATATGAGCGATTCTAGCTCAAGTGACGTCGCGATGTCCATCCATGCAGCCATAGTGCTTCTTCAACCTCTGGTCTTCTTGCTCCGGCCGCCCAAAGCAGCGCCGGTCGTGCAGCGTGCTCCTGCCTCGTGGCGGCTGTGATGCCTGGAGGCCTCACCGCCCCTACTACTCAACGGCTGGCCCGAGGGTATCCCTCTACTCACCCACCCCTGTTATTCTGCGGCGATAGCAACCTCACGCCTAGCCGAACCGGTGAAACCTCGTACTCCTCTCGCGTGGGCATCCTTGCCGCGTCTTCCCGGCTCGTGCGTCGTCCCTTCCTAGGCCTCGCCGTCGTCCCTTGCCTTGGTGCTCTCGGTGGCGTGGTCAATGTGGTCAGCGACCGACTTCCATCGGAAGAATCTTGTCGTGGAGAGGTGACGGTGGGTCCACAGCACTAGCAGATTTTTTGTGATTTGCCAAGTAAGTCGCTTTGTCGGGGCTGTTGGGCTGCAAATCTTTCAAGAGCGAGGAGAGCTTCATTAATTTGGCGAGAAAATAGCCTATCGATAATGAGAAATGGGATGTACATATTTAAAACACATCAAACCGGAAATTAGTTTCAAATATCTTTTTTTCATTTGAGATTTTAAATTACATTAATTTTTATCGTGGAGAATTTGTTGGATTTTATATTGATATACATTTATTTTTAAAATCAGTTTGAATGTGAGTAGAAATTTGGGATTAAAAACAGTTCGGACCTTTTGAAATATGCAAAATTTAAGTATAATTTTTTAAGCTTGTGGCCACAATATGGGCTGTAATGCTAACAAAAAGAATATGGGCTCCAAAAAACCTTAGAATTAGCAAATGGGCTGTAAATTATTAGAAATAATGGTAGATGGGTTGTATGCTGTTTTCCTGATTTGAGGCTTTCCTAAAAAGGTTGGCCTTTAGCGTTGGTATTGGATGTCCATCCAGCGGCCGTCGTCTTCATCAATCTCTGCTCTTCTTGCTCGGCCGCTCAAACAAGCGCCGGCGGGACTGCTGCTCCCTCTTCCCTTGACGGCCAGTCTTGCTGCTGAGACCTCACCGCCCACCGTACTCCCATCGCTGGCCTAGCCATCCCTCTACTCACCCACACCTGCTTTGTTATTCTCCGTGACGGTAGGCGAACGAGTAAACCCTCGTCACAGTCGTACTCCCCTCGGCGTGGGAAACAACTGCCAGTCTTCCCTGCCTCCGTGTCGTTCCCTTCCTAGGCCTCACCGTCGTCCACTTCCTGGTGCTCTCGGGGCGGCCTGGTCAGCGTGGACAACGGCCCGACATGCATCTGAAGTGGGTATGCGTGGAGAGGCCGACAGTTGGGTCCTGACGCGCATAAGAAATGCCTCCTTATTACGCGCAAAATAATGATTCCTCCACGACATCGGGACCCACGAAAGGGCCTCTGTATTTCGTGAAAAAAAATGTTACACATTTGACGGCTCGGACCCACCAGCTATATCTTCCATGCGCAAGGAAGTGCCTCCTTATACGCACAAAAAAATGAATACTCCCCACATTGGTGGGACCCGGTATAGTGGCGAGGCTGACTTGTGGGCCTACTAAGTTGATGGGGACGGAGGGCTTTGTCAACTTAGTCAATATGCGATTCTAGCTCGGTGACCGTCGATGTCCATCCAGCGGCCGTAGTGCTTCTTCAACCTCTGGTCTTCTTGCTCGGCCGCCCAAACCAGGCCCGGTGTAGTGCCTCGTGCTCCTGCCTCCGTGGCGGCTGCGATCTTGTGGAGGCCTCACCGCCCTACTACTCCCACGCTGGCGAGGCCATCCCTCTACTCACCCACACCTGTTATTACTGCGGCAGGGAGGCCTCACACCGCCAGCGAACGGTGAACCCTCGTACTCCTCTGGCGTGGGCATCCCTGCGCGTCTTCCCGGCTCGCGTCGTCCCCTTCCTAGGCCTCGCCGTCGTCCACCACACGGTGCTCTCGCGGCATGGTCAAGATGGTCGAGGAATGGCTTCCATCGGACGTGG
>JAHIAM010008670.1:0-16448 GCA_021605205.1 Aegilops longissima
AGGGAAAATCAATTCTACCCTCCCTACTTCTTTGGAAAACTCCTTCTCTAGAAAATATTTTGAAAAAATTTTGCCTTGGATATTGATGAAGGGTTACCCAACCCTTTGGGAATAAGTTTTCCCATTTGGGTTAGCACAAAACTTTTTACAAAAATTTCCCCAAACTTTAAGGACAATTTTGTTTCCCAAACCCGTTCTAAGCGCTCAGCAGTTTGATGGTGCTATTTAATTAATGCGTCGTTCCTAAGACACCCCAAATATCCTGTAAATCATAGAAATCAAATTGACCAAATAATTAAAATGCTTTTTAAATTTGGGAAATTTTTTTGTTCAGTCGTGTTTGAAATTTAAAACCCAAATGAACCAAACTCAATTCTTTATTTCCTTACAACTCCTAGAAACTTTAAATTTCTTGACCAAGTTTCCCTTACCTGAAATTTTAAATTTTCAAATTTTACTTATTTTAAGTAGAATTAAATTTGCCAAATTATTTGTGAATAAAAATTTGGATAACCCAACCCATTTATAAATTTGGGGCAATTCGGAGAATTTTTAAGTGGTGGAATCATTCTTTTTGGGTTCAAATCAAGCCCAAATAGGAAGGTTACTTTTCCCAAGGAAGTCACGGATTAGGGTTCGAACAAGGAATAAATTGTCCAACCATTGGGCCATGGGACAAATTTGGACTTTCCGTGTCGGTTGGGACTCTTTTCGTAAGAAAGGTTCATTGGTTATTATTTTCCTTCCTAAATTATGTAAATTGCCCTTTGGCTATATAACCCAAGTTAGTCCTTAAGGCCGTAAAATAATAATACTAATTCCTATTTGGCCTTTGGTTCCTGAGGGCCTCTTGTCTTTTTATCAATTCAACAAGCGGGAAAGGGTTTTATCCACGGGGCGCAATCTTTGTCCCTTGTTCCTTGGTTCCAACCAAAACTCGTCACCCCTTTGGACGCGGTTTGACACGCATTGGTGCTTTCATTAATTCTTGGGAAACCTTAAAGGTTATGGTTTTAACATCCACCTGAATGAAATTTCTCCCAAAAGGTCTTTTCAACTTCTACTAGCATTTGAAGCGCATCAATTCGGCAGCCAAGGGTCAGGTTAACTGTTACCTGAAAAGCAAAGCGGATTTCAATTGGATTGGGTTTGCAGGAGGAGAGAACACATTGGATGGCTTAACCTTGGGGAAATCCTTGGGATTGCCCGCTAGCCACCTAATCCGAACTCCCTTGGGAAATAGCCCTTGGTAATTGATCTTGAGCAACGAGGCTCGAAAATCTGTGAAGGAAACCCCACTCTATCCCTTGAGAATTCATCACCGCTCTACCGAATGGTTGGCCAAGGAAGGAACCATTAAAATATCTTTGGCAAATTTGGCTTGGTCTTGTGGATAAAAGTCTCTTCCTTGCAACTTGATAGTGGCTCAAATTAAGGGTGCCCAATCTTGGAACACCAACCTTAAAACAATTAACCTGGACAAACCCAACCAGGTATGCCATCGAGAAAACACGTTTTACTTAAGCCCGTGAGGAGTACGATTAGGGTTCTGGACAAGGCTTTAATTTGTCCGGCTATTGGACTGGGTACAAGTTGAGACTTCGTCCGGTGGATGGGAAATCCCTTGGTAAGCAACTTGGGATTCTTTTTTTCCTTCCGAACAAACCTGTAAACTTACCCTCTTGAGCAATAACAGGTTTGGTCTTAGGGGCCAATTACTTTATAACCCAAACTCTTTAAAGGGTTTGGGTTAGAAACTGTAATTCCTTTGTACATAAATTATCAAAATTTCAACTAATTTTAACCTCCATTGAAGGGCGCACATTTCATTGAGTCCTTGCCTTGTTACCATTAGCTAAGCTAAGTCGGGACCCCAAAAGATTGCGGTTTAACCCACATTCTTTATTGAAGTTTTTGCGGTTAAAATTGAAACTTGATGGCTCCTTATAAAACCAGGTAATGAGACTTTTCCCAATCTTGTTCCCCTTTGGGAACTTGCTTGGAAATGGATCCGATTGCCCCAGGGTCGGTTGGAACAAATTCGGTGATAAACCAACTTATCTTAAGGAATTCCTTTCCCAGGCCACCGGGTTACGAAGGAAGGCCAAACCTTTAAACAATCCTTGGGATTCCCTTTGGGTAGGGCCTTTGGACACCGGTCGCCTGGGCTTGGAGGACCCGTGGTCAACTCCAATCGGTAGGCCAACCCTGCCCCAAAACCTTGACCAACCCCAATCAATCCGGCAAACCACACGGGTTTACCCTTGAAAGGTTTCTCAAGTATGGAGTTAACCTCGCAAGATTTCCATTTCGTTGGCCCCCTTTTGAACTTAAAGTTTCCTTGTCGGACTCTTGGGAACTTTGTCAATAACTACAAGGAATTGTTGCCCCACCACCACTTCATTGAGTTCCTTGGTTTCGGGTTTGATTGCTCCGAAGGCCCTTTACCATCAGACCGGCTCGCACTGGCATCCAATTCCTCATATTTATAAATTGGAAATCGGGAAACGTAGGAGCGGAGGAAATTTCGGGGAAGAAACATGGGTTTCGGGTCCCCAACAGCTCGCCACGAAGCAAAACCAACCGGGGTTGCCAAGATTTACAAAAAATATTTGCCTTACAGAATTTGCGGGGCCACCAATATCGCCCACAGCCACTATCGGAGGATTTGCCCCTCAAACAATTAGCCTTCGGGGGAGGGCTTTTAAGGCCCTTTGGAAAGGTTCAAGGGGAAGCCATCAAAGCCTAAAAGAAGGTCACCAAACCGAAGAATGCTAGAACGGATGGTGAAGTACGGATAGGAATCGGACTCGGGCGGTCGCCCTTCATGGGGGAAAGCAACATACCGCCGAATACAGGCTAGAATTTCACTAGGCCCGCAATTAGGCCAGCTTAATTATATCTTTTGGGCCACCGATCCATCTAAGGATTGGAGCGCCAAAAAGATCTCACAATTCACTATCCAATCGGGGCAATTACCAAGAATTAGTACCCATGCCCAAGGCCGCACCCTTCTTGCTTGAGTGTGGATCTGTTAAATTCAAAGTTATCATTGGACACCGAAGGAAAACCTTGAGGGGAGGATCCCTCGGGGAAGAAAATACCCTAGATAAAATACCCCAAGGAAACAATCCGGTGGTTCAAGAGAATCCCATGTCTTCTTGAGGGAAAGAATTTCAAAATGCTAGCACGGCGGGCATTAGGCTCATGCCCCTTTAATACTTTAGCCTCTGATTTTGGGCCCTACCTTCCCCGGTATCCCATGCAAGTTAAAAGAAGCGGACTCAAAGAAAGAATCTTCAAATTAATTGGCATAAATCACTCGGGGACTCTAATCCAATGGGGTAGAACTTAAGGTACCACCCTACCCAATTCATCCCAGCTTGGACTGTGGTTTCTTTTGGGCCAACGGCTAAGGTGCACGCCCAACCTTGACGATGGTTCACCAATCCTAACCAACCAAATCCCGGGGGAATATAGCCACCAACCCATTGTGTAGAGGATCGCTGGACATCCTTGTTGCGAAGGATATGGGCATGAAGGATTTTCAAACCTTTGCTGATCATAATGGCCAAATACCTGGTAACAATTTCCTTCTCCCAATTCCATGGTTATGCATCTGCTTCTATTTCCTTAATTCAAAGGATTGCTACATTGGTAAGCCTATGCCGTAAATTCCTTTTCCAAAGCTTTCCTTCATTCATATCTTACCAAAGCCTTATGTTGCCACAATTACCAAAGGGGGGGAGTTTAAAGCACAAGTGCTCCCTAGGTGGTTTTGGTAATTAATGTCAACATATCTCTTGTTGGACTAACACTTTTATCTAGTATGTTTAGATAAGTTCAACAATGGAGTGGCATGGACTAAAGGATGTGGGAACTCCTTCAAGATGCTAAGGACAAAGGTTGGCTCAAGCTTCAAGCTCAAGACTCTTCATTTTACATTTTAGTGATCCAAGATCACATTGAGTCTATAGGAAAAGCCAATACTATCAAGGAGGGATGAGGTGTTGCTAATGAGCCTCTTGCTTCATGTGCTTAGTGATATGCTCCAAAACCCTCAACTACTTTCCACTTCCACACAAATGTCCTAAAACCTAAAGTCAAACTTCGCCCTGATTTTCCTATCGGGCCATCGAGTTTGGATGTCTTCCTGCCACAAACCCTAGGCAAATCGGTCTCTCGATAGGGATCTCGGTCTCACGAGATGGGATTATAATCTCTGTGTATGTCCACTATCAAAATCGGTCTCACCAAGTTTGAAATGTACTACCGAGATTACAATGCAAACTTTCGGTTAACTTATTACAAAATCGGTCCCACGAGTTTGATGTCAGTCCAACCGAGTTTGCGACCAACTCTCGTTAAGCTAATTACAAAATCGGTCTCAGAGTTTGTTGTCGGTCTCACCGAGATTACGTTATGCCCTCCCAAATATCGGTCCTCCGAGATGCATGTCGATCCACCAAAAACCCTAACGGTCACTAGGTTTACTAAAATCGGTTCGGCCGAGTTTGTTGATTCGGTCCCAGAGATTGGTAAATTGTGTTAGCGTTAGATTTTGTGTGGAGGCTATATAACCCCTCCACCTCCTCTTCATTTGTGGAGAGAGCCATCAACTAAACCTACACTTCCAGCATCCTATTTACGAGAGAACTACCTACTCATTGTGTTGAGGCCAAATATTCCATTCCTACCATATGAATCTTGATCTCTAGCCTTCCCCAAGTTGCTTTCCCTCAAATCCTCTTTCCACAGATCCAAATCCTATGAGAGAGAGTTGAGTGTTGGGAGAACTATCATTTGAAGCACAAAGCAAGGGTTCATCATCAACACACCATTTGTTACTTCTTGGAAGGTGGTGTCTCCTAGATTGGCTAGGTGTCACTTGGGAGCCTCCAACAAGATTGTGGAGTTGAACAAGGAGTTTGTAAGGGCAAGGAGATCGCCTCCGTGAAGATCTACGCTAGTGAGGCAAGTCCTTCGTGGGCGACCATGGTGGGATAGACAAGGTTGCTACTGTGGACCCTTAGTGGGTGGAGCCCTCCGTGGACTCGCCAGCGGCGGTCCCAGTGGGTTAATCGTCTTTGCCATGTCATTTGTGCGTGTTGCACTTTGCCATGTCATCTGCATTTTATTAGCATCATGCACATTTCATTTTGCATATGTGTTAAGCTCATGCATCCACATTTTCCTCTTGCGTTTGAATCCAAGCACTCCTATGCCGCCCCCCTTTTAGTGGCAAAATGTTCTCGGAAGGTTGCAACTTCTGCGGTCTTATTATAGTGTGCAGACCACCTCAAATTTCATCGCATTGAGTGTTTGATACCAAAGTCATAAATGTGCTAAACTTGCGTTTAATGTAGTTCGGTTCAGAAAGGTGGCAAACTGCCCCTTCTCTCCCTCAGCCAAATCTCTTGAGTCCACCTAGCCTGCTCTACCCCCCCTCCTATTTCCCCCCCTCGATCATGGATCGGATCGGGCTCCCTCAAACCCCCTAAACCCAAACCCTGCCATCCACTTTGGACATCCCTTCCAATTTGCCTCCTGGCTCAGCCACCACTGGAGCGAGCCATCCCGCCGCTGAGTCACATGGCGATCCGCTTAGCCTGCCCAGCTGCCTTCTCCTTGTGCGCCGTCATCGCTGCCATGCCCGTGGAACCACCGCCGCCAATGCAGTCGCGCCACCCTGCCACTCTCTCCCTCTCTTCCTGCGCCTCACTATCTTCTTCGCTGAGACCCGCGCCTTTGGAACTTCGCGGAGTAGCCTCCCAGCTGGATCTTCGCACTCGGCCTGAACCCTGAGAGCAGGTTCCCCACGATCCGTGGATCGTGTGCCTCGCCTTCCCTCTCGCTTCCCTAGACCGGCCGTCTGCCCTTTACGCCGCGAGAATCGAGGCAGCGGAGGATGCTTGCCCACGCGCTTGCGCCGTGTGGCCTACACCTCCCGACCGAGCTGGCCCATTTGCTGCAGGCCCGATCCTCCCGCCTCTGTTTTTTCCGGTGAAATTTTCCTCTAAATCGAGCATTTTGATATTATTGCATTTTCATCATGCCTAACTCTCATCGTAGTCTTTTGCGGTAATATGTCAAAATGTTAGCCTCGATGTAGATCATTTATCTCATTGATCATTTTCATTTGAGCTCATCTTGATGCCTGAAATGCTGTTGGAAGAGTGCTATGTGATGTTAGTTTCGTTCTTACGAACATGCACTTGTGTATTTTGCCATGATTGATGTGTGCATCCTATGAACTTGAGTCCTACATGTGTTTTGTAATATGCCATGCATCTTTGGGGTGTATGCCATGTATTTTTGATCTATGTGGTGACTAGCACAAGCATGCAAATAGGCTTCTGATGTTGCTGTTTCAGCCCTGTTTTGGATATTGATATGTTAACTTGATGCTACCGAGATCCATGCATATTTTGAGATACTTATAAGGATTTTTGTTAACATGTCTTGCTCTATCCATCCATGCCCTTGTTTGCAATTATGAGTGCCATAGCTTGAGTCAATCAAGCTCTACTTTTGCTAAAATGTTTCTGGCAGGTTGTTTACATGTTATTCAATTTTGCCAAGGTTGTTGTAGTTGATCCTTGCATGCTATGATGTTGCTATTGCCATGTATAGCTTCATGCCATGTCTTCTTACTGTGAGTTGCCTTGCCATGCCATGTATTGCTCTTGGTGAGTGGTTCAAGCTCACCAACATGCCTACTATGTTATTCCTGCCATGTTAAATCTGTAATATAACTTGCCATGTTTACATGGGTGCCATCATATTTTCGATCCTTTTGGCTCATGGTCAGAAAGAACTTTTATATGATTTGAGTAGATTCATGCCATGCTGTTTCATGATAAGCCGAAATTGTTGAAGCTTAAAATTACCTGATGAATTTCAATGTTAAACGATATGCAATGATTTTAGCATGTTCTAGTATTTTGAATATCATGTTCATGTTGTAATGCTTTACCTTACATCATGCCCATGCCTTTTGTTATTATGTTGAGGTCCTGTAGCATGTTGTTTGATGCTTGCAATATGCCTATTGCTGTTTTGGAAGATTGTTGTCATGACTTGTATAGGGTGTATGTGTTGAACCTTGCTGTTTGAGTGTGCTCTATATGAAACTTGCTTGATTTTGCATGTAGTTTCATATTATCATGTTGCATCCTTGTTTTGAGGTGTTTGCTTGATGTTTGTTGCATTTTGCATCAATGCCATGTTTAACTTGTTTTGCTCATATCTTCTGGGTAGCTCGAATCTAATGAACTTTATATGTTTGACTAGAATTTTGTAGATCATTGTGGTGCATTTTAAATTGCTGTTTAACAACTTGAACATAAAGTTATCCAGATCTGGACCAATTTCGAAATTTGCATATGAGGACTTAGAATTGTTATATGTTGTTCCCGGCCCATTTAAACTTGCTTTGATGTGTTGCTCTTGTTTGCATCATCTCTTGCCATGAGTAGCCTCATCTAGTTTTTCATGCATCATGCTTGTTTGTGCATCATGTCTTGTCTATGTGTGGTGTGTTTACCTATGTTTGTGCTTCTTCTTGTTAGTTCTGTTTTTGGATCGTGAGGATTGTTCGTCCCGGTTGGCTCTTCCGTTCTCTTCTTCATGGACTCGTTCTTCTTCCTTGGGGATTTCAGGCAAGATGGCGCTACCTGGATCCCACTACTATCATTGCTATGCTAGTTGCCCGTTTATCGCTATGTTGGCTACCTATTACCTTTATCGCCATCCCAAATTGCATGTCACCTCTAACCTTTTGCACCCTTCCTAGCAAACCGTTGTTTGGCTATGTTACCCTTTGCTCAGCCCCTCTTATAGCGTTGTTAGTTGCAGTGAAGATGAAGTTTGTTCCTTGTTGGAACATGGAGATGTTGTTCCTTGTTGGAACATGTTTACTTGTTGGGATATCACAATATATCTTATTTAATTAATGCATCTATATACTTGGTAAAGGGTGGAAGGCTCGGCCTTATGCACGTGTTTTGTTCCACTCTTGGCCTAGTTTCCGTCATATCGGTATTATGTTCCCGGATTTTGCGTCCCTAACGCGGTCGGGTGATTTATAGGACCCCTTGACGTTCGCTTTGAATAAGACTTTTCGGCAAGGCCCAACATTGTTTTACATTTGCCTCACCTAGCCTTTTTCCTTGGGTCGCGCATCCGGTCATCTTTATTACCCCCCGGCCAATGCTTGTCTAAGTGTTGGTCCAAACTAGAAACCACTTGCGTGCGCCGAGGCAACTTGGGGTATCGTCGGTTGCCGTCGTAGTGTTCATCGGTCGTGGCACGAGGCGAGATCTGTGGCTACTATCGGGTGTCGGCACGCGGGAGGTCTTCTGGCTTGTTTATTCTGTCGAAATGTCTTGTAGCGATTCGAGGCTGATCGGGTCTTCCGGGAGAAGAATATCCTTCGTTGATCGCGAGAGCTTATCATGGGCTAAGTTGGGACACCCTGCAGGGTTTGAACTTTCGAAAGCCGTGCCGCGGTTATGTGGCAGATGGGAATTTGTTAATATCGGTTGTAGAAAACCGAAGTTGATCTTAATTAAATACACCAACCGTATGCGTAACGTGAGTGTCTCTTTTGGGGTTGATCGAGAGAGAACACGGTTTCGAGTTATGTTTGGCGTAAGTAGGAGTTAGGATCACTTCTTGATCATTACTAGTTGGACCGTTCCTTTGTTTCTCTTCTCGCTCTCATTTGCGTATGTTAGCCACCATATATGCTTAGTCGCTGCTGCAACCTCACCACTTTATCCCTTCCTTTCCTTTAAGCTTTGCTAGTCTTGATACCCATGGTAATGGGATTCTTTGAGTCCTCGTGGCTCACAGATTACTACACCACCAGTTGCGGTACAGGTTTTGCGATGATCATGGCGTGAGGCGATGTTTGCTTGTGTTGGAGTTCTTCTTCGCTTCTTCTTGATCGAGGGATAGGTTCGGTCGGCCTTTGGGCAGCGAGGTGGATGTCGTTTGAGCTTGTTTATGTTTCATCCGTAGTGGGATGTTGATCTTGTATATGATGTTGATGTATTCTTGTGGCATTTGTGCCTTATGTATGTATCCCACTATTATGTAATGTTGATGTAATGATATCCACCTTGCAAAAGCGTTTCAATATCTGGGTCTATCCTTGGTGGGACCTTGAGTTCCTTTTGGATAGGGTGCATATTGGGCGTGACAAGTTAGTATCGAGCCTCGACCGACCTAGGAGACCCCTTGATTGATCGTGTAGTTTGGCTTGTTGAGTCTAGAAGAAAACTGTTTTGAGTCTAGTTATATCGGAGTAGGAATTCTTTTTACTCCTCAGCCCGTATTCTGGTGAGGAATCTTGGCGTAGGTGTTTTGAATTACTCCTCTTCCTTCAAATTTTTCTTTAGGATCACGCAGTTGGTTTTCGATAGTTGTTCCTCAGCTCTTTTCATCCGGTGCATTTCTCGTCAAGTCGACTCGAGCCTCTTCATCTTTGAGTTCAATCCTCAGCTCTTTTCGATCGATGTTTTCTCTGTCCGAAGTTGTCCTTGTTTTTTCCACCGCCTCCTTCTTCTTCTCGGAACGGTCCGTTCAGTATCCTCCTACTCGTCGAAGTCTTTGCTTTCTTTCCTCAATGATTTCAACGGTGTTTTCTCTTCAAGATATTATCGGTTTCCCCTTCCAAGTTGTCTTTGTTTTCCGCCTCCACCCTATTATTCCCGGAGTTCGAGTTTCTTCCGACCATCAATTTCATTAGTGTGGAGTCTCTTGGTCTTCCTCAATTATTTCAACGGTGAATTCTCGTCTCGTTTGAAATTCTTCATCTCTTTCTCTTCCCGGTGGATTCAATTCAAGTTTTTGTAGTGATTATATTTTTCCTCGGATCAAGTGTTTTCCTGCTCGTTGCCTCTGCGATTTATCCTTCGGAGTGCTCAAGTCATCTCGGGAGATTTCGTGTTCCAATTAATTGAGGTTGTCACCTCATTCAAATATTTCAATTGTTCGGTGCATCATCTATCTCTTCAACAATCCTTTCCACGGTTATCTCTTGATGGGCCCTAACCCAGGTCTTTTCCAAGATCTTACGACTCTTCTAATTTCCCGGAGCTATTCCCAAATTCTTTTCAAGTGTGGCGTAAGAATGGATTCCATCAGTCACATGCCTTTTCAAGATCAATTTCAAATCATTTCATTGTTGACTCAACCTCTTTGCTTTTCATTCTCGGAGTACCTAGTTATTTTGGTGGTGTTTATCGTCGTCCTTTGAAGACGAAGTAGAGTTTCTCTTAAATCTTGTCCGTTCCCGAGATTCGGTGCTAGCTCGATGTTATCCTATCTAATTGTTTTCGATCATGCAAATTCTTTCATCCATCCGGAGTATTTCAGAGTTGATTTCTATTTCTTTTCACTGAGGCCATCATTCGATTATCGTTCTCTATTTATCCGTGCTTCGTTCAAGTGTTCTTTAATCAGCTCATGATCTCTTTGTTCTTTTGCATCTAATCCCCTCAAAATATTTGGTCTTCTAATTCTTCCGGTGATTCTTTCTCTTTCATCGATCATTTCCAAATTCTTACGGTGGTTCGTTCAATATTCTTTTCCTTGATTATCATTTAATCCATTAGTTCTTCAAATCTTACGGTGGTTCATGAAGACTTTCTCAAGTTTTGTGCTATCCTTCTCAATCCTTTTCAAGAAGAATAAGTAGTATGCAAAATCCATTGTTGTCATCAATTTAATTTGATGAAGGATAAGCATACAATAAATCTTATTCTTATTTCATCCAAGTGATTAATCTTTTCTTGAGTTTGTTCTTGAGGAATAAATTCTAGTTCAAGTGTTTTCATCTTTTCTTTCCGGAGTTCAATTATTTCCTCGGCCATTTCGTTGGAACCTCCATCTAAATCATCATAGCTTTAATCTTATTCTTTCATCCTTCATCTATCTCATCATCTTTTGTTACGGAGTTCTTCATGGTGGTTCTTCATGATTTAATTCATTCTTCAAGAGTTCATCAAGATTTTGTTGGTGGAATTCAAGTATCTTTTCTTCTCGCGTCTCAAAGTGCAATTAATTCTCCATATTCTTTTGAAATGGAGTTTTGCATTTCTTCGTTCTTTCAGCTATCCAATCATTTCCGTTTGTGGTCGTTATCACCTCATAATTTTGAGATGTTTCCATAAGTCCACAACAATCTTATTCTTTCGTTGTTGAATTTTCTCAACAACTTCAGTTCAATCCTTCCTTCTAAGTTCTTTTCATTCCATCCTTTCAATTCTTCGGAGGTATTGCTTTGTTCATTTAGTCAAGTGCCATCCCATTTTGTGAAGTTCTTGTTCTATTCTTTCCATTTTCAGCGAGTGCTACCTAAATCCTTCTAGTCTTATTTGTTTTCTTATCTCGTCTAAGCGAGTGCTTTCATATTCTATCTGATTCCGTGAGCTTTCAATTCTGTCATTCTCGTCGTTCCTCTCTTCTTCTCGAAGTGCTCTCGATTCTTTGCTTTCTCTTGAGTTTTGTTTCACCTCATTCCTTTTCCTTCGTCTGGTCCTAAGATCTGGGGCGAGATCTCTTGTTAGTGGAGGAGTGTTAGCGCCGGATTCGATCGCGCGTGTCCGTCGTTATTACGTCGTCTTTGCCATGTCATTTGCTTGCGTGTTGCACTTTGCCATGTCATCATCTGCATTTTATTATGTCATCATGCATTTCATTTTGCATACGTGTTAGTCTCATGCATCCGAGCATTTTCCCGTTATCCGTTTTGCAATCCGGCACTCCTATGCTCCGGCGCCCTTTTACCTCATTTCGTGAGTGGCGAAAAATGTTCTCGGAATGGGTTGCAACTTGTCATGCGGTCTTATTATAGTGTAGACAGACCGCTGCCAAATTCATCGCATTGAGTCCGTTTGATACCCAACCGTCATCCATAGCGGCACCGTTGCGGTTTAATCGTCAGACGTTTCGGTCTCCGGAAGCAGTTGCAGCTGCCTTCCCTTCTCTCCCTCAGCCCAAACCTCTCTCTCGCAGTCCACCTAGGCCTGCCTACCCCCCCTCTCCTATTCCTCCTTTCACGATCGTCGGATCGTGATCGGAGGCTCAACGCCTCAAAACCCCCTAAACCCAAACCCTAGCCATCCCCTGCCTATATATGGACATCCCCCTTCAAATTTGGCCTCCCAGCTCGCAGCCACCCACAGACCCCTTGAGCCCATCCAGCCCGCTCGGGCGCATGCAGGCCCGGATCCGCCGGCGCTGCCGGCTCCCGAGCCCTTCTCCGTTCGCCTCACGCCCGACCACATCGCCCGCCGCCTCGTCGACCACCGCCCGCGGTTCCAGGCCAGTCGCGCCGCCCTCGCCACCCTCTCCTCTCTCTCCTCGCCCGCCTCACTATCTCTTGCAGAGACCCCGCGCCTTTGGAACTTCTGCGGAGTAGCCTCCCAGAGCTCGCGGATCTTCACCTCCCGGCGCGAACCCGGGCAGGTTCCCCACCACCGGATCTGGTGGATCCCGGTCGCGCCTCGCCTTCCCGCCTCTCCCGGCCTCGCGAACCGCGCCCGTCGGTGCCTTTGCCTCGCCCGCCACGTGGCGAGCGGCGGAGTGCCGCTTCGGCCCTGACCCCGCCCCGCGCCCGACGTGGGCCACGGCCCAGCCTCCCGCAACCCGAGCGGCCCATTTGCCCTGCAGCGCCCGATCCTCCTTCGCCTCTGTTTTTTTCCGCGGTGAAATTTTCCTCTAAGTCCCGAGCATTTTTGATATTTGTTGCATTTTCATCATGCCCTAACTCTGTCACCGTAGCTCCGTTTTCGTGCGTGTAATATGTCAAAATGTTCTTCTCGATGAGTAGATCATTTCATCTCATTGCATCATTTTCATTTGAGCTCATCTTGATGCCGAAATGCTGTTGGAAGAGTGCTATGTGATGTTAGTTTACGTTCTTATCGAACATGCACTTTTGTTATTTTGCCATGATTGATGTGTGCATCCTATGAACTTGAGTCCTACATGTGTTTTGTAATATGCCATGTCATCTTTCCAGGGTGTATGCCATGTATTTTTTGATCTATGTGGTGACTAGCACAAGCATGCAAAGTAGGCTTCTGATGTTGTTGTTTCACCTGTTTTGCGATATTTTGATATCATGTTAACTTGATGTCTACCGAGAGATCCATGCATATTTTGAGATACTTCAGTAAGGATGTTTTGTTAAACATGTCTTGCTCTATCCATCCATGCCCTTGTTTGCAATTATGGAGTGCCATAGCTTGAGTCAATCGAGCTCTACTTTTGCTATAAAATGTTTCTGGCAGGTTGTTTACATGTTATTCAATTTTGCCAAGGTTGTTGTAGTTGATCCTTGCATGCTATGATGTTGCTTCTTGCCATGTATAGCTTCTATGCCATGTCTTCTTACTGTGAGTTGCCTTGCCATGCCATGTATTGCTCTGTGGTGAGTGGTTCAAGCTCACCAACATGCCTACTATCGTTATTCCTGCCATGTTCAAATCTGTAATATAACTTGCCATGTTTACATGGGTGCCATCATATTTTCTGATCCTTTTGGCTCATGGTCGATAAAGGACTTTTGTTCTATGCTTTGAGTAGATTCATGCCATGCCTTTGTTTGCCATGATAAGTTCCTGTAGCATGTTGTTTCATAGCTCTAAACATTGCAACTTTGATGTTATTTACGCCAATGTCAAGCTGTATTATTTGCAATCTTGCCATGTGTTTTGAGCATGTTCTAGTCATTTCGGAGATAGCTCAGTGTTCATGTTTTGTAATGCTTTACCTGTAATCATGCCCATGCCTTTTGTTATTATGTTGAGGTCCTGTAGCATGTTGTTTTGATGCTTGCAATATGCCTACTTGCTGTTTTGGACAGATTGTTGTCATGACTTGTATAGGGTGTATGTGTTGAACCATTGCTCCGTTTTGAGTGTGTTCTATATGAAACTTGCTTGATTTTGCATGTAGTTTCATATTACCATGTTGCATCCTTGTTTTGAGGTGTTTGCTTGATGTTTGTATGCATTTTGCATCAATGCCATGTTTAACTTGTTTTGCTCATATCTTCTAGGCCGTAGCTCCGAATCTAATGAACTTTATATGTAACTTGACTAGAATTTCGTGTAGATCATCGTGGTGCATCTTAAATTGCTGTTTAACAACTTGAACATAAAGTTATCCAGATCTGGACCAATTTCGAAATTTGCATATGAGGACTTACGAATTGTTATATGTTGTTCGGCCTCATTTAAACTTGCTTTGATGTGTTGCTCTTGTTTGCATCATCTCTTGCCATGAGTAGCCTCATCTAGATTTTCATGCATCATGCTTGTTTGTGCATCATGTCTTGTCTATGTGTGGTGTGTTTACCTATGTTGTGTGCTTCTTCTTGTTAGTTCTGTTTACGTTGCGATCGTGAGGATTCGTTCGTCTCGCTTGGTTCGCTTCTTCGTTCATCTTCTTCATGGACTCGTTCTTCTTCCTTGCGGGATTTCAGGCAAGATGGCCGCTACCCTGGATCTCACTACTATCATTGCTATGCTAGTTGCTTCGTTCTATCGCTATGCTTCGCTACCTATTACACTGTTTATCAAGCCATCCCAAATTGCCATGTCGAGCCTCTAACCTTTTGCACCCTTCCTAGCAAACCGTTGTTTGGCTATGTTACCGCTTTGCTCAGCCCCTCTTATAGCGTTGTTAGTTGCAGGTGAAGATGAAGTTTGTTCCTTGTTGGAACATGGAGATGTTGTTCCTTGTTGGAACATGTTTACTTGTTGGGATATCACAATATATCTTATTTAATTAATGCATCTATATACTTGGTAAAGGGTGGAAGGCTCGGCCTTATGCACGTGTTTTGTTCCCTCTTGCGCCCTAGTTTCCGTCATATCGGTATTATGTTCCCGGATTTTGCGTCCCTAAGCGGTCGGGTGATTTATAGGACCCCCTTGACGGTTCGCTTTGAATAAGACTTTTCCGGCAAGGCCCAACATTGGTTTTACATTTGCCTCACCTAGCCTTTTTCCCTTGGGAGTCGCGCATCCAGGGTCATCTTTATTACCCCGGGCCAATGCTTGTCTAAGTGTTGGTCCAAACTAGAAACCACTTGCGGTGCCGCCCGAGGCAACAGGGTATCGTCGGTTGCGTCACGTAGTGTTCATCGGTCGTGGCCTACGAGGCGAGATCTGTGCGGCTACTATCGGGATGTCGCGCAGCCGGGAGGTCTTCTTGGTCTTGTTTTATTCTTGTCGAAATGTCTTGTGGCGGGATTCGAGGCTGATCGGGTCTTCCGGGGAAAGAATATCCTTCGTTGATCGCGAGAGCTTATCATGGGCTAAGTTGGGACACCCTGCGGGGTTTGAACTTTCGAAAGCCGTGCCAGCGGTTATGTGGCGAGATGGGAATTTGTTAATGTCGGTTGTAGAAAACCGAAGTTGATCTTAATTAAAATACACCAACAGTGTGCGTAACCGTGAGTGTCTCTTTTCGGGGTTGATCGAGAGGAGAACACGGTTTACGAGTTATGTTTGGCGTAGGGAGTTCAGGATCACTTCTTGATCATTACTAGTTGGCGACCGTTCCTTTGTTTCTCTTCTCGCTCTCATTTGCGTATGTTAGCCACCATATATGCTTAGTCGCTGCTGCAACCTCACCACTTTATCCCTTCCTTTCCCTTTAAGCTTTGCTAGTCTTGATACCCATGGTAATGGGATTCTTTGAGTCCTCGTGGCTCCTGATTACTACACCACCGATTGCAGGTACAGGTTTTGCGATGATCATGGCGTGAGGCGATGTTTGCTTGTGTTGGAGTTCTTCTTACGCTTCTTCTTGATCGGGGATAGGTTCGGTCGGCGCTTTGAGCTAGCAGGTGGATGTCGTTTGAGCTTACATTTATGTTTCATCCGTAGTCGGATGTTGATCTCTGTATATGATGTTGATGTATTCTTGTGGCATTTGTGCCTTATGTATGTATCCCACTATTATGTAATGTTGATGTAATGATATCCACCTTGCAAAAGCGTTTCAATATGTGGGTCTATCCTTGGTGGGACCTTGAGTTCCTTTTGAATAGGGTGCATATTAGGCGTGACAAGTTAATATCGAGCCTCGACCGACCCTAGGAGACCCTTGATTGATCGTGTAGTTTGGCTTGTTGAGTCTAGAAGAAAACTGTTTCGAGTCTAGTTATATCGGAGTAGAATTCTTTTACTCCTCAGCCCTTCATCGCTCTGGTGAGGAATCTTGGCGTAGGTGTTTGAATTACTCCTCTTCCGTTCAAATTTTTCTTTAGGATCCGAGTTGGTTTTCCGATGGTTGTTCCTCGCTCTTTTCATCCGGTGCTTTTCTCGTCAAGTCGATTCGAGCCTCTTCATCTTTGAGTTCAATCCTCGGCTCTTTTTGATCGATGTTTTCTCTGTCCGAAGTTGTCCTTGTTTTTTTTGCCC
>JAHIAM010008674.1:0-10862 GCA_021605205.1 Aegilops longissima
ATTTTTTCGGTTTTGTGTTTTTTTTATTCGTGACATCTTGTGAAATCAGAAACTTGTTTTAATTCATGAATAGTTTTTAAACTTACGAAGATCTTTAATTAATAGAAATTATAATTGAAAACAAACCAATTTTGAAAAGAATGACCTGAAAAATCAGTCTGTTTTATGTTTAGAATCGAAAATTCACTCTGATAAAAACTGAGAATCTTATAGGCTAGCATTGCATCGTAATTGGGCCGGCCCAGTGATGCCGACGTGGGGGAGGGTGCGCGTTTTCTCGCCTCACCTCGCCTTACGCGTTGATTAGGAGGTACCATTATTTTGGGGAGCTCCTATATGATGCAGCACGCGCCAGGGAGCGGACGTGCGGGCAAATCCTAAACAGCGCCCGCTGCGGAGTGCTCCTAGCTGACGCTCGCGTGCGTCAACAGGAGCAGCTTTCGCGCAGGGTGTGAATCGAATTGGGCCGGCCCATTCGGTGGCTTCAATTAAATTAGCAAAAAAAAGGTTGCTTAGTCAAGGAATCGAACTCACAACCAACGATAGAGAGTCAGCATTACTTACCAGTTGAGCTGAGGATTATTAGCTATTACAGTGGTGCGAGATTGTTGAAGAACTAATCACATCGGTAGATTAAAAAATCAAATAAATTCAACCATTGAACACCTTTTTAAATATACAATGAACAATTTTTAATACACATTGAACTTTTTTTTGATACACACTGACTTTTCTAAAATACACATTGAACACTTTTGTGATAAACGCTGAACATTTCTTTGATATACGCTGAACAATTTTTTAGTACACAATGAACATTTTTGAAATACAATGACCATTTTCTTAATATATGGTGAACATTTTGTTAAATGTACGATGAACATTTTCGTAATGCATAGTGAACTTTTTCATAATGTACAGTTAACCATGTTTTTCATATATGATGAATATTTTTGTAATAGGAGGTGACCTTTGAATATAACACACAGGAAAGAGAAGAAGAAATAAAAAAACAGAAAAGAAACGAAAAAGAAAAAAAAAGGAAAAAGGAACCAAAACAAAAAGAAACAGAACAAAACCAGTGAAGACCGGACAAAACATTGCAATGAACCGGAAGCAAAAAAAAACAGAAAATAAAACGAAGGAAACAACGACGGAAGCTGTAGCGAACGGATAAAACGCGGACCCTGTACATGGGCCGGCCCACCCGGTGGCTCACCTCAGCGAAAGGTCAACCTTTTGACGCTAACGGGCGTCAAATAGGTTCTGCCCCCGTTGCGCCCCTTTCTTCGATTTCCACAAACGGGCGCACACCCACACTCCGCCATGGGCTGGCCCATTTTCATCCTTTTTTCTGTTTTCTGAACTGCTGCCAAAAAGGGCATGAGGTGGGGATCGAACCCGCACCGAGGGATTCTGAACAGGTCGCGCTAACCAACATAGCCAAGCCAGCTTCGACGATTATTTCAATCTTTTTCCATATTTTGTTCTCGCGTTTGTTTCTTTTTTTCTTTTTTTCAGTTGCTCTTTCTTTCTGCCCTTTTCTTTTTTTTTGTTTTTTAAACTCGCGAATTTTTCTTTAAAATCAACGAATTGTTTTTCAATTTTATGAACTTTCTTTCAAATTTGATGAAGTTTTCTTCAAAATCGATGAACTTTTTTTCATATTCGGAGAACTTCTTGCAGAATTGATGAACTTTTTTCATATTCGGTGAACTTCTTGCAGAATCGATGAACTTTTCTTCCAAATTCCATGAAATTTTTACAAATTAGATGAACTTTTTTTTAAAATTCAATGAACTTTTTTTGAAAATCGATGAACTATTTTCAAATTCGATGGACTTTTTTCAAATTCGACGAACTATTTTCGAATTTGATGAACTTTTTTTTTTCAGATTTTTGTGAACCTTTTTGAAAATCAATGAACTTTTTTTGTAATCAATGAACTCTTTGTAAAATCAAAGAACTTTTTTTCAAAATCGGTGAACTTTTTTTGAGAACCGATGAACTATTTTCAAAATCGACGACCTTTTTTTGAGTACCGATGAACTATTTTAAAAATCGATGAACTTTTTTCAATTTTAATGAAATTTTTGTGAATTCGTGAACTTTTTTGAATACATGATTTTTTCTAGTTCGTGATTTTGTTTTAAATCTGTGGACTTCCGAAATTTGTTCACGTATTTTTCAAAAGATATCACGTTTCTAACTTGTTTCAAATAATTCAAAAAGTACATGGCAATGCGTGTGCAATAAATAGCGTGGGTACAGTTTGTTGTACTTTTGCATTGTCGCGCTACTACGTTACACAAGTGACTAGTTGGTCTAGTGGTTAGCCAGCCAGGTACTGGAGGTCAGTCCACGAGTACGATTCCGCAGTGGTTTTGTTTTTTGCGAGTGTTGCGTGTTCGTGGGCCGGCCCACCTGGGTACAGCAGTGAGCGCCCGTTGCTTCAACCGGCCCATTTTGGGCCGGTCCATGAGCGGCAGTGGGAAGCCCCCTATTTTCTAGTTTCGTTTTTTCTCGTTTTTGTTTTTCTTTTAAAATAATTGGGGCTTAAAAAACTTTCCAAATTTTAAATAAAATGAATTTTAAAAAATTTCGTGGAGCCAAAATTCGAATAATATTCAGGAATTTGAAATAATGTTCATGAATTTGGATATTGATGAACATATTTTAATCAGATGAAATTTGTTTAAATTTTATGAACAAATTTTTGAACTTGATGAAAATATTCTCAATTCAAAACATTTTCTGAAAAAATCAGATTTTTTTTAAAATGTATGCACTTTTTGAATTTGATGAACATGTTTGGAAATTATGGTAGACAAATATTGAATACAATAAACATTTTCTGAATTAGATGAATAATTTTCATTTTTGAATTTGATGAAAATTCTCAATTCTAGAAAACTTTTTGAAAGTGGATAAACATTTTGAATACTGAATGAACATATTTTGAATTTGATGAATGTTTTTTGAATTCCGTGAACAAAAATAAAGTTCACGGTTTGAAAACAATGTTCACAAAAACGAGAAAAGAAAGAAAACAAAGAACAAAAAGCGGAAATGAAGAAGAAATTAAAAATCAAAAACCAAAAAACAAAATGAAAAGCAAAAAACATAAAAAAAATTAAAAATGAGAAAAAAAACAGGAAAAGAAAGAAAACCCGGCTTGGAAGGTTCTAGAACCTCCCCAAAACCACAGACACGAACTATGTTGGCCAACCCTCTTATACGCAATGGGGCGTGCGGGGGTACATGCCAGGTCACTTCGCACGGACCTATGCGCCATATAGGAAACGCCATTATTTGGGATATGTGTCGTCCGTGGTGAGTACTAGGCATGGCTCACCTGTAGGGAACCAGTATAGGGCCGGCCCCGTGGACATCACCCATGTTTTTTCGTTTTCTTCCATTTTTTCTTCAAATTTTTGTTTTGTCTTTATTTTATCTTTTGTTATATTTCAAAATATTCTTAATGTATATGTTACAAAAGCACTTTACATAAATCTTCTAAAAATGTACATCATGTATTTGAAAAGTGTTAAACATGTGTTCAGAAGATGTTTATGACATCTTAAAAAGTCATCCGTTTCAGAAAAATGCACGTGACAATTTTATGAAAATTATGCAATGTAAAAATCTTGTATTTCAAAAAAAACACTCAAAAAGATTACATATAGAAAATGTTTGCTAGTTTGAAAAATGTATTTGTAACACATCATTGTTTTTTGCACGATGTACAAAAATCTTTGCATATTTCAGAAAACATTTTAAATCATAGAAAAATATATCCCAAAGTGTATTTGAATTTCCTTTAACATGTATTCCACTTTTTAAAGCTTGGTTTTGTAAAAAAAATGATTATTTGAAAATGTTAAAGCATGTATAAGAATGTTTTAGATGTATACAAATATGTACAGCATGTTTGAAAAAGTAGACATTAAAACATATATTCAAAAATTGTTAACTCGTATTTTAAAAATCTTAACTGTGTATAATTTTTTAGAACATACATTACAAAATTAGACATCAAAACATATACTTGGAATTTTTAATTATGTATTGTAAAAATGTTAAATGGGTATAAAAATAATCTTGATGTAAATTGAAAATGTGAACATATATTGATAAAATTAATCATGTAATAAATTAGTGTGTATAAAGAAATGTCTCTTATGTATATGAAAATATACACTGTGCGCGAAAAAAGTAGGCACGTGTTAGAAACAAAAAAGAAAAAAAAACACTTGAAATATATATAGAAAACAACCCGATATAAAACTTGAAATGAAAAGGAAAACCACCATAAGAACAATGAAAACCATGAAGAAACGGAAGAAAGAAAAAGAAAAACAAGAAAAAAAACCAAAAAATGCAAGAAAAAGTTGCTACAACAGGTGAAAAAATTAACGCTATAGTGTTGGACCTGTCTGATTTTGCCGAGCGTTAGGTAATTTCTAACATGAATACATGTTTCTTTCAACGGAGAGCTAGCACGCGCCGTCGAAAAAATAGAATCAAGAAACTTGCGCAAGCAGATGGCTCGCTCATGTTGGATGTTGGCGAGATGGAAAACTTGGTGAACTCCTTTTAGAAAGACTTGTGCATGGCTGAGGGGGTGACGGGTATGTCAGAGGTGCTCAATGCGGTGCCAACTAAAGTCAGGACCATCATGAACCAGCAGCTCCTAGCTCCCTACACAAATGAAGAGGTGAAAAAGGCTTTGTTTCAAATGTTCCTCACTAAAGCCCTGGCTCTCGATGGCTATCCAGCTCACTCTTTCCAGAGACACTGGGATCTGGTAGGGGAAGAGGTCACTGCTATGGTTCTGAGAATCCTGCAGGGCATGGGAGTGCTAAAGTTTCTAATGAAACAATCCTAGTCCTTGTACAAAAGCTGGCTAGCCCAAATTTGCTATCTCATTTCCGCCCAATAAGCATATGCAACGTCCTCCACAAAATAACATCAAAAGTTGTCTCTAACCATTTAAAGCTGGTTGTGCCTGACATTATATCTGATGAGCAATCTGCTTTTGTCCCTGGACGTCTCATCACGGATAATATAATTTCAGAATATGAGTGTCTACATTTTATGAAGAGGAACAAGGCAAAGAAAAATATGTACTGTACACTAAAATTTGACATGACAAAAGCATAAAACAGAGTCGAGTGAGACTACTTAAAGGTTGTCATGGGAAAGTTGGGTTTGCACCAGCATGGATTGCAATGATTATTGGTTTGGTAAGCTCTGTGAACTTCTCAGTTTATTTACTGGCAACTAACTTGAGAGCTTTAAACCTACCCATGGTCTCCGTCAGGAGGGACCCTATTTCTCCTTACTTGTTCTTGTTGGTAGCGGAGGGCCTTTCATGCCTCTTAAAAAACAACAACTAGTCATCGCACCTCAGTGGCATCAAAGTGTTGGAGAATGTAGTAGAAAACAAAAATAGTCATGCTACGATCAAACCAGGAACACTATGAAGATGCATTAACGGGTTAGATCGAATCATTACCAACTTTGAGTTGCAGCGGAAGAAGAGTTGGTGTACAGCATACTTGAAGTCCCTCGAACCATTCATGAACTAGCCCTCGAACCCAAGACCAAAAACACGACCTCTCTACAGTTTGCAAGCGTTCGGGCTTCACGATCCGGTAGCGCTTCATCTTCCAGAGCTAATCATCGCTGGAGAAATAGAGGGAGAAGAAGAGAACCATAAAGGGCTTCTCTATTATGAGGATTAGAGAGATCTAGGCCTAGCTCTAATTAGAACAACTCCAATTTAGAACTAGAACTAGAGAACTAGAGGAGCACTGGTACCGCAAGGTGCTATACAAATGGTTTTAACCCCTTTCACGGCGGCATTTGTAACCGTCGCCAAGTGAGTGTGGGCGATAGGGGGTGGGGGGTCCTTCCTACACGACCCAGAAACCGTCGGGTATGGGCGAGCGGCTACTAACGATCGCCATAGAATAAACGTATGAGAAGCCGCCCTAGTCCCACACGTTACATCTCGACATTACATTTCTGATCAGAGAGGCATCCCAAATGATTACGCCGCTATAGTGGTGTGAAAAGTGGACATCAACATTTAATCTACCGGTATGTTTGTGATAGGTACATTATCGCACACGGTTCAAGAATGTAAAATGTGTGCGTTGCCTCTACTAACGCCAACGTGTCCATTTTCATAACTGTATGTGATTGGTATTCCTATCACACACACTGGTTTGAAACGTTTGCTGTATTACCATGAATCGCACACGCATATGAGACGAAACCGTGTGTGCGTTCGTCGAGCATCGCAAACGTTTCACGTCAAAGAACCGTCTGCTCTCTTTTTTTCATCGCGCACGCTGTTTTCTTTCTAACCGTGTGCACATTATTTTATTCGCTCCTGTATATTTTTATTTTTCCCTGTAATTTATTATTCGAATTGGAAATTGTGAAATATGAAACGTGCAATTCAAATTCTCAGCACAATGGTACAACGAATCCATAAATAAAATTGTTAGTACAATATATTCAGTAATTATGGGATTAGACATCAGTTAACTATGATAAACCACAATATTTAGAGGCGGTAAAGGTGAAGAGACAAGTGTAAATCATTTTGACTGCCGGTGGTGTTGAAGAAGCAGAATGCCCATAATGTGCCTTCCTGCATGCCATAGGCACGAACAATTTTTGTCCAACCCCTTGTGACGATCGCCCGCCCACCCTTCACCGCCTTCAGGAAGACTTCTAGAGCATTATCATGGTACCATGAATTATATACTTTAACCTTAGTTGCCTCCACTCCGGTCATGTATTGCAAGGTAATCATCAGTAAATAGCTTCGGAAACCACTGAAAAGAGAAAAAAATATCACATACTGAGGTCTAATAGAGTAACTTGTTGTGGGCAGGGGGAAAAGGCAACACATTACTTACCATCCTAAAGTTCACTGTTGTCTTGGACAAAGTGTGAATAAAGAGCTTAATTCCCATCACCCATTTCTTTCGCCTAACAATCTTTCTTAATTTCCTCACTTGACGCTTGTTCATGAATATCTTATTGCCCCATACGCAAAAGGGATCGAAGTGTGGATCAGTACCGCTCATATATGTACTTACAAGCAACCAGTAAATGTTAGAAGCTAAACTGAGATTGCACAAATGATGTAAAATACAACTACATACGGATGTATATAAAATTATAGATATAGTTTAGATTAGAATGTAGATTCACTCATTTTTCTCCTTATGTAGTCTATATTGGAATCTATAAAAATATTTATATTTAGGAACAGATGGTGTATAAGACATGGGATGCAGCTAACCTCGACGGCAAACAACAACATCGCCCATTATAGCCCTGTGTAAGTACATGGAAAGCCAATGTTAGCTACAACAGGGTTAACATCCACCAAAAATAGCAAATGGTAATGAAACGGCAGCATCTGTAGTTATATCTTCATTGAGAAAGAGTAGCACGGTAGCAAAGGAGCGGATTAAAAAATGGATACAACTGTTAATTGCAACATGCTTAGCAACATCCTAAGTCATGTTTTGTAAGTTTGTAGCCATTGAAATACAACTGTTTAAAAATGGATATAACTGTTAATTGCAATAAGCTTAATGGTCATTGAAACTGGTACTGATAAAAATGCAATTGGCAGAGTTAAACATCACAAGGCAGGTGCTGCCAGAGCAGATAATGACACATTTGTCTATAAAAAGGTAGGAAAACAGACGTGTTAGGCATGTTTACTACAACATGCTTAATACATTGACCATACAAAACATAGCCATTAATTGCAACTGGTATTAGTCAGATTGAACTGGTGAGTTCATACTTGGTAAGTCCTGAGAGGTAGTTGCTGGGACACTTCATCTTGGCCAGAGCCCGCCCAAAGTCTGCGCGACGAAGGCGAGCTCTTCCTCCGGGTCGAAGCATGGATCGGTGCCGCCGACATGTGTACCTACAAGAAGCAAGTAAATGTTAGAAGCCAAACTGCAATTGCACAAATGATGTAAAATATTGTAAGACATGGGATGTAGCTAACCTCGACGGCAATCAACAGTATGCCCGTTATGGCCCTGCGTAAGTACATGGAAAGGCATGTTAAGTACAACAGGGTTAGCATCCACCAAAAATAGCAAATGGGCAGCATCTCTAGTATATCTTCATTGCGGAGAGTAGCATGGTAGCAA
This sequence comes from Aegilops longissima, assembly GCA_021605205.1. NCBI lineage: Eukaryota > Viridiplantae > Streptophyta > Magnoliopsida > Poales > Poaceae > Aegilops > Aegilops longissima. The sequence goes on from JAHIAM010008674.1 coordinate 8,199, forward strand.
AGGGACAAATTAAAAAATGGATACAACTATTAATTGCAACATGCTTAACGTCATCCTAAGTCATGTTTTGTAAGTTTGTAGCCATTGAAATACAACTGTTTAAAAATGGATTCAACTGTTAATTACAACATGCTTAATAGCCATTGAAACCAGTATTGATAAAAATGCAATTGGCAGAGTTAAACATCACAAGGCAGGTGCTGCCAGAGCAAAGAATGGCCCAGTTGTCCATAAAAAGGTAGGGAAAGTAGCTAAAACGTGTTAGGCATATTTGCTACAACATTCTTAATACATCGACCGTACAAAACATAGCCATTAATTGCAACTGGTATTGGTAAGATTGAACTGGTGAGTACATACTTGGTAAGTCTTGAGAGGTAGTTGCTGGGGCACTTCATCTTGGCGAGCCAGCCCAAAGTCGATGGCGGCAGGTGAGTTGTTCCTCGGTGAAGCATGGATCGATGCCACTAATATGTATACCTACAGCAACCATAAATGGTAGAAGTTAAAGCGCAATTGCACAAATGATGTGAAATCTTGTAAGACATGGGATGCAGCTAACCTCGATGGCAAATAACGAGATCGGTTGTTATGACCCCTGTAAGTACATGGACAGGTATGTTAAGTACAACAGGTTAGCATCCACCAAAAATAGCAAATGGGCAGCATCTCTAGTGATATCCTGAGTCATGTATTGTAAGTTTGTTGCTGGTATTGGTGAAATTGAGCTGGACAGTTAATACTTGAACATCACAAAGTGTGCAGTACTAAAATAAACAAGGCACGAACACTACTGCAGGATGCTGCTAACACGACACTACAATCAGAGACCCTTCGAGAAACTGTGTGCGATGCCATAATCGCAAACGGTGCTGTATGAAAACTGTCAGAAATGTATAAAACGCGTTTGCGACGGATGCATCAAACACGGTTCAGGTTTTAGTTGTGTGTGCGATGAAGGGCATACGGTTCAGTTCAATTAACTGTTTGTGATGAGGAGGAACAAAAGAAACGGGCAGCCAGATGAAGGCGTGTGCGATACACAACATACGGTTCACTCGGATGAACTGTTTGTGATTAGGCAACACAAAAGAAACGGGCAGCCAGATGAAGGTGTGTGCGATATACAACATACGGTTCACTCGGATGAACTGTTTGTGATTAGGCAACACAAAAGAAACGGTCAGCCAGATCAAGGTGTGTGGGATATACGGCATGCGGTTCACTCGGATGAACTGTTTGCGTTGACACAAGAGTACAGAAACGGTTTAACTTAACAAGACGTGTGTGTTGTGCAATGGGATTGCATGCGGTTCACTCGGCCCTTGTCGTCAGTGTGTGGCCTCTGTGGCAACCGTTCGCTCCCCAGGCGCCTCTTCGTGTACTGTGGCAACCGTCCACCGCCTTTCCCTCTCGATTTGGAACTGCTGTCGCACACTAGCTCTTCCTCCCTCTTCCATTTTCCTTCACCCTTCCTTCGCCATTGTTTGATCGTCTTCTCCATGGAGGAACAAGCGGAAACGACCCGTTATTCTTGCCCATGCGAATGATGACGCGGTGGAGGAACTCATTGATCGGTGCGACGTCATCACCTCGGCTAGCATGGCAGGTTCGCTCAAGACCATTCTCGACTCAACTAATAACATCATTAAAAGGAACCCAAGGGTTGAGGAGCGGTTTGATCTCCCTATCTTCTTCGCCGTGACCTGCCGATGTTGGCGGGGACGAGGGAAGCCTCGCCTTGTGTAAGTTGATGCCGCTTGATAATGATACGTATGATGTTAAGATGCCATCGCTTGAGGGCAAGGCTTGGGCAGGCGCAAATGGAGATTGGGTTGTTTATATTGGGTACAACTGCGAGTGGGAACTTGTGAATGTGTACACTCGTCACCGGGTTCCACTTCGAAAAATCTTAGACAACTGCCCAGAGGTTGAGTACACCGGTATTCTACGTGAGTTCAAATACGATCATGCTGACTATCGTCTACGGAAGATAGCAATTTGTCGAGTTCCCAACCGCTATTGGGGTTATAGGAACGCTTATGTTGTCGCTATCTTCGACAAGCTTGTTGCCGTCCTTCATGGTTCGACTCGATGGATATTGCTCAAAAATTAGTTTCTATACACATATGATTACTGTGATGCAATTCAATACGAGGGTCTTGTGTTTGCTGCCACCACTTGTGGCACTGTTTTTGCATGGAATCCTCATGATTTCGGCACGTTTGTCTTCCACCGTAATTATAATTGTTTCATCCACATGCATGTGGGTTAGCTAGTTTCCCTTTACTAATTAACCTTCTTGTGTTTCCAAGGTCCTGTGAACATTCCACCACCTATACTTGAAAATTTTATTCATGGGCATGGACGAGCAGGACCCATATACTCAGTGGCGCCTGGCAACTTATTCCGATGTATCACCTCTTCTTGTCTGTATACGGGGCACTGCTGATGTTACTAAGGAATCAGGTGTTGTCTCGTATGGTCGCACTCTCCGGACCTATTCCAACATCCGTTGCAGGGTATTCGGGATGGATACTGGTGTACTAGAACCAACACCTTCTCCCTGGTTCAGTATTGAAAGTCTTGGAGGAAACTCGCTCTTCCTTGGACAAAACTATCCAATGATGGTGGAAGGCGATCCAGCTGCTGTTGACACAACGT
>JAHIAM010008676.1:0-14811 GCA_021605205.1 Aegilops longissima
TTATCCTCTTGAGCGGCCCTTGGGGCTACAATCATTGCTCCAATCTACATGATTACACCTACAAAGTCCCTGCTCATTATTGCATAATGACCCGGCCCTTAGGGCTACACTGGTGGAAGTTTTTATGAGTATAAGACAATTACAAGTCCCAGGTTGCTGCAAGCATGACAACCCGGCATCATTGAAGTATATATCAAGTCCCAGCTCATTATTGCATAATGACCCGGCACTTGGGGGCTACATAATATGGAGTATTCAGTTTTTACTAAGTGACTGGGATGAACATGGGTGGTAATCCCGGTGGCATGTCTTGTGGGAAGGCGTCGTGAACTCCTGCAAAATGTTAGTGACAGCGAGGGGCAAAAGAGGAAAACCGTCCTCGAATGAAAATAATGCCTCTTTGCACACAAAAGCATAGCAAACAGATTTGCTAGAATCTAGCTCATCAATATCAGATTTGGTGGCAAGTAAACATGCACTTTTAGTTTAATTTGAAGCAACATTAGATGGTTTATTATTAGGCTTCATTTGTTACTCAAATTCTTTTGCCACAATCTGATTTTCACTCTTATTTTTCTCCTGTTTGCTTTATTAGCTCTATTAATATCATCTTTCAAAATGGAATCGAGAGTCATAGGAAGCAAAGTAATATTTTATCCTTGTGAACAAGAGTATACTGATTGTTTCTACCATGGTGTACAAATTTTTATCAAATTGCCATGGTCTACCAAGTAATAAGGAACATGCTTGCATAGGTACCACATCACAATCAATATAATCAGCATATGTAGAGATACTAAAATACACACGAACGATGCGTGTTACCTTAACCTTGCGCTGTTGTTGAACCATTGGATGTAGTAAGGATGTGGATGTGGCCTTGTGGTGAGAAAGCTTCTCCACCATATCCATGCTAGCCAAGTTGTTGCAGCTCCTCCATCTATGATGGCCTTGAATAGAGCGTTCCTTCACAACTCCCTTTGTATGGAACAAGTTATGCCTCTGATTTTGCTCAGCTTGTGTAACTGCACACTCAAAACACGTTGAGCAACTAAACATTCATACACATCGGCATCTTGGCAGCCATGTATTGCGTCTCATGATCGAGAATCATCTCCACCGTGTTCTTCATGTGTAATAAGAGCCAAAGTCTCTTCATCATAGTCACTAAGCGGACTCATACCCACCATCCTCGGTAGCAATCATCACACCTGAGATTGGCATTCTCTCATAAAATGTCCTCTTCCCTTACAGCGATGACAAATAATATCACTTGTGTGCCTGTTGGCGCCATGGAAGAAGAAGAGCTATGTGTAGGCCCAGGTGTGCTCTTGGCAGATAGTGGTGGTTGTGCCTGCTTTCTTGTATCACGGTTGGAGGTGGCAGCCGGCGGAGGTGCCGGTGTAGTAGAGCGTGTGGAAGTAGATGATGCGCGTGGTGTCCATGATGAAGGTCGACCTGCGAGAAAAGTTAGTCAGCGCTAGCACATCGATCCTGCACTTCACGTTCAGCTTTACAAGCAAGATGGAATAATCGAGTGATATTAGTATAATCTTTGTAGTCTAGAATGGTGCTGAATATCTCTATTTAATCCACCCAGAAAGCGTGCAAGCATAGCTTCATTCTCCTCAACAATACCACATCTAATCAAGCCGGTTTGTAATTCCTGATAATATTCTTCTACGAATTTTTCCTTGTCTTAAGCGCTGCAATTTTGAAGTAATTCACGTTGATAATATGGTGGAACCCAGCGATCGCATAGCAGTTTTCAAAGCAGCCCAAGTAGGCTGGAGCAGGATATAATCTACAATGTTCAGACCACCAAACACATGCAAAACTAGTGAAAGCACAAACAGCGGCGGAACCGTCTCTCCTCGGGATATTGTAAACATGTAAATCGTTGTTCAGTTTCTAACTCCCAAGTAAGATATATATCGAGAACATATCTACCCTCAAATGGTGGAATATTCAACTTCAGTTTAGGGAGATGGTCATGATCTCGTACTGAGGGGAGCCTAACATTGCCATTATTTGCATGTGGGCGACCGGTGGTTGTGGTGCTTTGGTGGTTGCCGTGGTTACGATGTTGATCAACCTCATCCTCGTAATCTCCACATAATCATCCTCCCCACATCGTGCGAGGAGCCACGAAGTATCAACGGCAGCACCCGCAGCTTGGCGGGCTGAAGAGGACACGGCTCACTTTCGGCGGAGGGCTGTTCGTGATGTGGAGGTAGTCGTTGTTGTTGTTGTAGAGGTCGTTAGGTGCAGCCGGTGGTGGTGGTGGTAGAGCCTTGAGCAATTCATTAAACTTGTTATCGAGCTTTGTTTGACGCCTTCTCAATGCCATCTATCTTCTCCATGGCCTCTTCAAATCTATTTAGCACATCTTCCACTGCCCACTCATCATTTGTTGAAACTTATCATGTAGTGCTTTGTTTGTCATGTTCTCCCGGTCAGTCTAAATCGACTGTGATCCTGCCATGGTTAGCAGCAATAGAAACACACAAGAATATGATTGACGGACTACTAGGAAGTGGTGGTGGTGGTGTGGTGGACGATCACAAATCCGTCAAGCAAATCTCAAATTCTTACTAGTTCTTACCCAACAGGCGGTGATCCGCAACCGATGTAGTCAAAACTCTCAAAGCTTGGATAGAAGCGATTACCGAGGGAGAGTCAAGCATGCGATGTAGATGTATGTGGAGCTGGGAAGGCTTATAATATGGTAGCAAAAAGGGTCAGCAATAATCAATTCAGAGATGCAAAGTTGAATAAGCGCTCAGCACGATCTTGTGCTGGTCCTAGGCTGAACCGTGCTAGAGAGCGAGCCTAGAACACTAACAAAATCACGGCTGCTGCGTAAACAAGGAAAAGCACACTCTGGAATTTTTTTGCTCTTTTTTTGCTGTTTTTTTGCGCTGCTCTTTTTTTCGAAAAATCACTATAATGGCGAGTGTCTCAAAACTCTTCCCAGTCAAACCGACGAGGATGGCACGAATTTTTTGACCAAATTTTTTTTACTGCGGACCCAAAAACTGAAGCAGGTCAAAAAACTTTCTATAATGGTTGTCTCAATCGCCTAGAAACACCTAAAAATAGGATAGCCAGAAATTTTTTAAACAAGTGCATTTTCGGAAAATTTTGGGCCTAAGCAGTGGTTTCCGGACTCTTTTTTTTTTCTGAAACCTACTCCGGCAAGGAAACACAAATCGGAAACTAGATGGATCTCGAAAACAAACCTAATATGCAAGGAACTTCGGATTGGTGGTGGATATATGGTGGTGGTATATGGCAGCGGTGGTGGTAGCGGTGGTAGTATATGGATATGGATCGGTGGTGTTATATGGACCGGATTGGTGGTGGTATATGGATCACGGATTCGAGGCGGTGGTGGTAGGTGGCGGCGATGATGATGGTGCGGTGGCGGCGTGACAACTTATGACCAGAACTCGAAACTCTAAAATACTAGACGCTAAGACCAGCAACTAGACACGACGATGCAACCACAAATTCAACAAAGCAAAACCCTAAAAAGATTATGCAAAGGCTCAGATTGGTTGGGATATGATGAACTAACCTAATTTTTTTGTGGCTTTTTCGTGGACTATAGGTATGAAGAATAGACTCGATCTAAACTACAAAAGCTGTAAACTCTCACGAGCAACCTGGCTCGATACCACTTGATAGAGGCAAAGGTGTCCGTCTTCGATGAGATGTTGGTTTCGCTTTGGAGAAATCGACTTTGGCGATCCGACTACGAGCGTCTTGAGGGCGTCGCGCCTTAATCGCTAAACCAACTCAGAGGTTATTGACCCGCCGAACACGATCAACGACCACGAGGTCATTTCCTGCGAGCAAGCGAAGAACAAGCAAGAACGAGATTGCAATCTGGATATTGCGAATATAAGATGAAAGCTTTATTGATCAAGGTCGGGTTACGTGGCCTTTATGCAGTCGTTGAACACAAGCGAAATGCGAAGTTGCAACTATGGCGAACTTTTAATCTAAACAAAACCCAAAGTCTAACGATGCCCTAAGGGCTGTATATATGGAGGAAGAGAGGTTTACGTGGCCCTTGGTGGAGGTCGAAATCAACCCTATCTCTTTTTCCCCACACATCTGAGACTCTAAAATAGCCTATACTTGTGTATTTCGAAATTACAAGGGCCTGGCCCAATAATAAGGTGGTAGCACCTAGAATAGCCTCGGGACAAAATTTACAGTAGCATCTTGTATATTTACGTCCAAGGCTTCATGCACCCATTATGGTGGCTTCAAAGTCTGAAATCATCACTTGTAACTCTGTTCTTGTTCCCCTTAGCATGGCATCATCTCCATGCTTGTTCTTGCTCAATGTCCATCCTTCTCCAAGCTAGGCCCTTCATTTGTAAGCAAAACAAATGTATCCAATTTAAGCGATATCATATTCTCATGAACATTAGAATCATTACCAAAAGCAAAGTACGATAATTTAATTGGCGTCTTGTGAGCTCTAGTAATTGGTCCGGTATATATGTAGCGATGAGGGCTGCGGGTGTAACAATGGTATTGATGTCCTCATCACCTTATGATTTATTTGCTTCTACCTTGCATTACATGATGCCATCACTTAAGATTGATTTGAAAACTCATTTGCTTGGATATGATGATACATACCTTGTTGGTGTCATTGCTCTCATTCTGATGATCATAGTTACTTTCCTCGTGCTAGTTCTATGCTTAATGAAACATATCATTCCCATGCTAGTCTTGAGCTTAATGATAAATATCATCCTCATGTTAGTGTTGACCTTGCTGATTTCTACCATCCTAAACATGTGCTTTATAACTATGCTTATGTAATTGGATATTCAATTGATGACTTGGAGGGTATTATCCCTACCACTTGCATTGTCTCTTTCGTTGAGTGCTCTTCGGGTTCTTCCTTGTGCACGAATCACTACATCTTGACTAGGTTCGGTGACATTCCTTGGGACCCGGTGGATCCGAGCACGGGCGAGGAGAAGCAAGGAGCACACATATGGAAGAGAGAACTGGGCGTGCTTGTGGAAGCAAAGGAGAAGAGCTGCGTTTAGAGATGTCGGCGAGTGCTACATCAAAGCCCGATGAGCTGTTTCATGACCGAATCTTAATATATCATCCATTGATACATCTGAAATCATTTGATATTTGGGTTGCTCGAGCCATTTCTTAAATGTCGTCCCTGAATTTTACCTTTGACATATGATACTTGATGTGAATATGTGAACTAAATCGTGAATGCCTTGTAAACTAGTGATCTACATACTGCTTGCTTTGCTGAAATTAGTGAAAGTTATTAGTTTTGAGTGCTCAAATCCCTTGTACACTAGAAAACTCCATCATTTTCTGCATTTACTTTGATACACCTAGATCATTAAGTGTTAGATGCTGATTTTGTGCCAAGTGTGTTCCCATTCAGAGCAATCACTTAACCACTATGGATTAGCATGCTATGTTCTCTGGATCGGTAGCATGTGAACCAGACATGGATGGATGATGATTCTTGTTTCCTTTCTTATGTTTCACGCCATTGTAATTCCTTTGTTTAATAATTAATAATGAATAAATAAGTCTGACTACCTACAGTAGCATGTCATGTTCCCTGGATCGGTGGCATGTGAAATCGGGTTAGCTTGGGCAGTAATTAATAAATAAATATGTAATTGTCGAACCAGGTGTATACCATGTTCTCTGGATCGGTGGTATGTTCCTTTGGGGAGACAAACAAAAAATTTAATAATAATTGGTTGAGCCAGGTGTATACCATGTTCTCGGGATCGGTGGTATGTTCCTTCTGTGAGACTAATAAAATAATATGTGTGTTTCTTGCAAATTCAATAAGTGGTTCACAACTTCCCTTTATTCTTGGGATCATGCTCTCTTTAGGAAACTTTTGGCACAATCACCATTCGACCTTGCTAATCTTCTTTTATCATTGTAAAAGTTTAAAATGGTCAAGTCTACTAGTATCCTACTGCTTTGTAGCACTCTAACCATTAATTTTCACTAGCTAAGTCCAAAGCATGCATTGTTTAGAGATCTACTTCACTTGGACATTCTCTAGTCAGCTTACTATTCACTATCCTGCCTCTTGTCATATTCCTTTGCTTGAGGACAAGCAAAGATTTAAGTGTGGGGAACTTTATAAGCACATTTCATATACATAATTTTGGCATACAAAAATACCATTTGTTGAGTTCGATCACCAATTCTTGTTTTAAATGTAGAGTAATTGAATGAAACTCATATAAAAGGATTGTTGACTAGTCACTTGTTTATTGTGCGAGAAAAGTGCGACAAGGCACAAAATCCTTCTACTACAAAAGATCAAGTGATGGAGTCAAGGACACGGCGAGAAGAAAAAGAAGTTACCAGGGCAAGCTAAAAAGTGGGAGGATCTTCTTGTGAAGAAAGAATAGAAGTAAGAGGCCAAATCACAAAGTGCGAGATGAGAGGAGAACAAAATCCCTAGGTCTTGGAGGGATCAATCGGGCTGGCATATCTCCATCTCCTCACCCCACCTTCTCCACCATCGGCCCGCCCGTGGCCGGCCCGGCATGGCGGCTGGCAACGCGCCATCACCGGCATCCACAGCAATCCATCACCACGCCGCTTGCACACACCACCCATCCATCCAGCCACGAGCCACCGCATCACCACGCGCCTCCACCCCGCTCGCGCTCGACCGACGAGGTGCACGGTGCCCGCGACCATCCCCGCGCTGCTCTTCCCGTCCACGTGCAGCTAGAGGAGAGTGCTCAAGATTCTCGTATTGATTATGGCAAGCTGTTATAGTGGTACAAATAGCGAGGCCACACGTCTCCCAAGATACACGACACGCAGGCCCAAGCGTGGAGAGTGGTTGTGATCTCAAAGCACAACAATATCTGAGTCTACATACATGCAATGACCGGTTTAACACGATCAAGCGCCGCCGGGTGGATGTTCGAGCTGGACCTAAAGTCGGTGAAGACCCGCTTCGGGAGCCTTGGTGAAGGCGTCGGCATCTTGGGATCTTTGAGGAACATGCAGAACTTCGTGCCCAAGGAGACATGGTCACGCACAAAGTGAAGGTCAATTTCGACATGCTTCGTGCGTTGGTGCTAAATTGGGTTCGTCGACGGATCGTGGGCTGATGTTGTCACAATACACAAGCCTTGACGAGTGGGAGAACAGGAGCTCTGGAGAAGCTGGCGTAGCCAGGTAGTTTCAGCGACACAGTTGGCAACAGCCCGATATTCAGCTTCAGAGCTGGATCAGACACCATGTGCTGCCGTTTAGATGACCAGGAGACAAGGTTTGCACCGAGGAAGACACAAAAGCCAAATGTAGATTTGCGCGTATCCGGTCAACCGGCCCAGTCGGCGTCAGAATAAGCAATGAGGTCATGAGATGGCGACTTATAGAATTGCAGACCGTAGTGGGAAGTGCCCTTAAGATAACGCAAGATGCGCTTAACCAGTTGGTAGTGGGTGGTGCGGGGAGCGTGCATGAATAGGCACGCATGTTGCACAGCGTAGGATATATCTGGGCGGGTGAGGGTTAAGTACTGAAGGGCTCCAGCGAGACTGCGGTACAGGGTAGGATTGGAGATAAGGTCGCCATCATGGAGGGAGAGTTTGGCTTTGGTCTCTACGGGTGTGGAGATGGGATTGCAATTCAGCATGTTGGCACGGTCTAATATCTCAAGCACATATTGTTGTTGGGAAAGAAAGAGGCCAGAGTGGTTGCGTGTGACATTTACTCCAAGAAAATGGTTAATATGTCCTAAGTCCGACATGGCAAACTCCATCTTGAGGGAAGTGATAATGGAGTGAAGTGTATGAGTGGTATTGGAAGTGAGTATGATATCATCTACATAAAGTAGGAGATAGGCAACGGAGGAGCCATGGTGGTAGATAAAGAGGGAAGAGTCACACTTAGAAGCCACGAAACCCAAGGACAAGATGAAGGCTTGAAAGCGCAAAAACCAAGTCCGGGGGGCCTGTTTTAACCCATAGAGAGATTTCTTGAGAAGACAGACATGGTCAGGAAAGGAAGAGTCGACAAAGCCCGACAGTTGTTGACAATAGACGGTCTCACCAAGATCGCCATGGAGGAACGTGTTCTTGACATCAAGTTGATGAATGGGCCAAGAATGCGCAGTGGCGATGCTGAGGACAACTCGAACAGTGGCCGGTTTGACAACCGGGCTGAATGTCTCTGTATAATCAACAGTGGTAAGTTGGCGTGAATGAGAAGGGTACGGATGATGTCGTTGGTGGTGCGAAGCATGCGCTCAGCCTTGCCGTTTTGCGGAGATGTGTGAGGACAAGAGAGATGGTATACGATGCCGTTGGTCGAGAAAAAGTCGCGAAGAGAAGTGTTTATGAACTCCCCGCCATTATCACACTGCATACACTTGATGAGAGTGTGAAATTGGGTGAGGATATAGGTGAAGAAGCGTTGTAAGGTAGAAGAGGTGTCGGACTTATGGCGCAGGGAAGGACCAGGAGTAATGGGAGTAATCATCGAGAATTACGAGATAGTATTGATAACGAGAAACTTACAATCGGGAGGTCCACAAATCACAATGAATAAGTTGAAAAGGTGCACTAGTACAATTTTGGGAAGATGAAAAAGCTAAACGGGGCTGCCGTCCTAATTGACATGACGTACATGGAGAGCGGGCAATGTTATTGCAATCTGGAAGAAAATCCTTGGAGATGGAGGCAAGTGTAGTTTTGCCGGATGGCGGCCTGGTGCCACAAGTCGCTGGAGTCTTGAAGAAACAGCCATCGACGAGTTATTTCCATAGAGCGGGTAGGGGACCGGCGCTACTCGACGTCAGAAGAGGAGTCCGGGTTTGAAGTGCCTTCACAGAGAAACCAGAAGGATTAAATTCAACAGAAACATTATTGTCAGTAGATAATTTGCGAACAGAGATAAGATCTTTGACAATATTTGGGCAGACAAGAACATCGTTGAGGGAAAGATTAGAAGGAGGAGGGGTGGTAGAACCTACGCCAATGATAGGAAGACGATCACCACTACGCGATAATGCTAGAGGAATTATGCTTTGGAAAAGAACGAAACTTAGAGAGGTTACCAGGATTGCCGATGGCGTGTGTGGCGCTCCGAGTCAAGATCCGGTCAGCTTTGTGGTGAGAAGGCCCTGTTGGCTGTAGGTGTCTTTGGAAACGAGACAGCGGGATCCCATGAAGCGGGCGGCCTGATGCGGTGGTGTAAACGGGGCGGCGTCCGAGACGATATCGATGGATCGCTGAGAGTGCACACGGGGCGAGTCCGGCGCACCTGCGCATTAAGCGCAACCCACCCGGGCGAGGGGGAGGCCATGCCGTGCGGAGCGAATACCCGTTCAAGGGGCGGCTGAGTGGGCGGACCGCGACCACCCGCGCGAACCGGCGCGCCCGACCGCACCAGCGGCCACGCCGCCAGCGGTCACCGCCGCGGCCGCGTCCGCCGTTCTGCGAGCGCGACCCGATGGAAGCGCGTCGGTGCGGTCGGCGCGATCGCCGCGATCACACTCGATCACTGCGGTCATTGTTGGAGTTGAGACCGCCGAGATGGTGAAGCAGCAGCGGCCGCCGCCCGGAGGTTGATGTTGTACTCGGCGAGATCCGAGGGGAGCGGCGGCGTGGAAGCTGCGGGGGACCGTATCCGAGGATGGTGCGGATGGTGTCGGCGGGCATCCAGGCCATGAAGGAGCTGCATGGTGAGTCGTGATCCTCAACGCGTGACCGGTGTCCGCGAGCCGTCCGCGAAGGCCTTGAGGCAGCGAGCATAGTCGAGACGGAGAGGTCTCCTTGCTTCGAGTTCGAAATTGGCGCGTCGGATGGAGTCTTGGGCGCTCGTTGGCGGAAGTAGTCGGATCGGCGCCAGCGGTGAAGCACGTTGTGGCGCCCGCCATAACGAGCTCGAGAATGGAGTCGGCGAGGTGAAGTAGAGCCAAAGGGTGACGCGATGATCGACCTGAGCGAGCCGCATCGGGGTTGGGAGGGCGGGCGATCCACATGATCTTGCAGCGATACTGCATGAGAACACAGTAGAAGAAAGTTCGCCACTTGATGTAGTTGTTCTCGGCCAGATCGAGTTTGAATTTTATGTGGTTGGAGATATTATCATTGTGGAAGGAGATGAGGAGGTGTCGGCCAGTGAGTACGACAGGGGGCGAGGGCAGGCAGGGGCTGGGGCGAGATCGGAGGAGAGGGCAGCGGTGGTGCTGTGGGAAAGGGAAGGAGAGGTCCCCGGAGAGGACGGGGTGATGGCCGGAGAGGGCGGCTCGCCGAAGATATCCTCGAAGGCCATGGCGACTGATACCAAGCTAGAGGGAGAGAGTGCTCACGATTCTGTCGTATTGATTATGGCAACTGTTACAATGGTACAAATAGCCGAGGCCACCAACGTCTCCAAAGATACACGGCACGCAGGCCCAACGTGGAGAGTGGTTGTGATCCTCAAAGCTAGGAAGTAGTTACAACAATATACAGAGTCTACATACATGCAATGACCGAGTTTAACAGATGCTGCTCTGCTTGCGCCCGATCTCTGCTGCTCCTTCTTCAATCTCCTGCAGCTTCTCTTCTTCTATCCCCAAAACTGCTGCTGCTCCCCATCCTCACGTCCTTGCTGCTCCTCTTTCTTCAATCTTGCTGCTGCTTCCCCCACGCCTCTGCTTCCTTTCTTCTCCTTCACTTCCTGCCTGCTGCTTCTCCTTCTTTCTTCACCTGCTGCGACCTCTCTCCCTCTCCCACATCTTTGCTGCTGCCCTTCTGAACCCTCCACGCTGTTGCTGCTCCTTCTTCTTCTCCACAAAACTGATGCTGCTCCTTCTTGCCCATGCCTCTGCTGCTGCCTCTCTTCTCCTACACCTTTTGCTGCTGCCATCTCTCTCTCTCTGAATATTCTGTAATTTGAGAAGTAAGAAGCTTTGTAATATTCAGATTCTATAAGTGCATGTAATCTGCTATATGTTCCGTTCCTACTTGTCATGTGTAAATTAGTATTCTGCTACTGTATGTGTGAGATCCTTTATGTGTTTGTTCCTTACTGCAGAAATTTATTCAGTTGTCCATGTGTTAGCTCCAGTACATGTGCTATAAAAATACATGTGTATTTTGTGATGTAAACCATGTCAGCTAGCTCACTGTAACAAATTCATGTTACTATTTGTGATTTTATTTTGTATTGAAATTACTCTCTGTGGTAGCCAGTTGTGTGATCATTCAATTTTCAGTCTATGTATTAGCTCTGTACCTGTAATATATGTTGTGACATGAAGCATTTCCATCCCTGTCCATTTTGTTGTTTCTTCCCTCTGTCATATGCTTGTTAGATAAATATATGTGTTCATGTCCTGTTGTTTCCCTTTGTGTTAGCATTTCAGTTTCTCAAGTAATAGGAAAACACCAAAAAGACAACATAGACAATCTGAACTTCCCCTTTGCTTATTTTGCATTTTCTTTGGCGGATCTTTGGACGACCTTGTTAGTTTAGGATTTATTTTCTGCATTCATCTCTTAAAATTGTGTTACTTAGATTTAGCCAAGAATAGTCGTCATCGCCTAGTCCCTGTAGAACATGGCATTTCATGATTCGGGCGAAATACCCTACTGTACTTACAATCGATCATTTTGGCGCCGTTGCCGGGGACTAGCGTCGTGCCACCGTGTTAGGCTATAGACTAGGTTTTGCTTCTGTTTCTATCTAGTGCCATATATTTGTGACATATCTCTTACCCCTAACCACTATTCTAGTTATCTTCTCTTTCTTTACTTGTTAATTTTAGTAGGTTGAATCATCTTCTCAAATATGGCTTACTATTCAGATCATCATGCTTATGCGAGCAACACTACAAACAGCACGGAAAATATTCAAGACCTGATAAGTAAGATTTCCCATCGATTACATGATTTATGTAACACCCCGGATGTAACTTTCCATATTTGTAACTCCAACTCTTGCCATTTTCGGCATTGTGATATGATATTCCCTCCGTGGTTGCGTTTTTCTTCATTTTTGCATTTTGTCCACGTCATGCATTTCATATCATGTCATCATGTGCATCGCATTCGCATCGTGTTAGATCTCATGATTCGAGCATTTTCCTGTTGTCCGTTTTACAATCCGGCATTCTTATGTCCCCGGCGTCCCTTTTACATTTTTCGTTGGCGGGTACTAAACTTTCTCGGAATGGACCGGCGTTTGTCAAGTGGCCTTGGTACACGGTAGACCACTGTCAAGTTTTGGGTAATTTGGAGCTCGTTTGGTACTCAGCAGTTAACCGCACTCTGCATAAAGGCCTCTTTTAAGTTGCAGCCCACACCCTTCAAAATAGCCCAATAACCCATCTAAGTCACTTCCATGTCCATCGTCGTCGGATCACGATCGTGTGGTAAAACCGCACCTCATTTGGAGCTTCCTAGCTCCTTCTACCTATAAAACACCTCCTCCACGAAATCCGGATCAATTCCACCCCTAACCCTAAGCGTCGCCGCCGCCGTCAACGCGCCCACACAGCCTCCGCCGCGCCCTCGCGCCGCCGCCCGAAGCCGTCGAAGACCCCAGCCGTGCCGCCGCCGCCGCGCCCGCGCTCCGCCCGCCGCCCTGACGGCCCGCGCCGCCCGCCGTCGCTTGCACGGCCGCCCGTCGCCGGCTGCCTCGTCGCCGCCTCCCGCCGCGCCTCCGCCTTCGCCGGCTTGCCGCGTCTCCCCATCGCCCGGCCGCCGCCGAGACGCCCTGCCACCCTCCTCGTCCGGCCCGCTCGGCGCCGGCCGGGCGCCGCCCGGCCTCTCCTCCCTCGGCCCGAGCTCCGCTCCGGCGGATCGATCGGATCTGAGATCCAAATCGAAGGTTGACTTTCCCCTCCCCCGAAATCCTCCAAGTCATATTTTTGCAGATATTTTGTTGCATTTTCATCATGCCATAACTTTGCACCTGTGGCTCCGTTTTGGGCGTGTAGCATAAAAAAAATGTTCGCCTCGATGAGTAGATCATTTCATCTCATTGCATCATTTTCATTTGAGCTCATCTTGATGCCCGAAATGCTGTTAGAAGAGGGCTATGTGATGTTAGTTTCGATTCTTATAAGAACATGCACTTTTGTCATTTTGCCATGATTGATGTGTGCATCCTATGATCTTGAGTCATACATGTGTTTTGTAATATGCCATGCCATCTTTACAGGGGTGTATGCCATGTATTTTGTGATCTATGTGGTGACTAGAACAAGCATGCAAACTAGGCTTCATGATGTTCTGATTTCAGCCCTGTTTTCTGATATTTTTATGCCATGTTAACTTGATGCTCTGAGAGATCCATGCATATTTTGAGATACTTCAGTAAGGATGTTTGGAACATATGGTTATGCTCTATCCATCCATGCCCTTTTTGCAATTATGGAGTGCCATAGCTTGAGTCAATCAAGCTCTAGTTTTGCTATAAAATGTTTCTGGCAGATTGTTTACATGTTATTCAATTTTGCCAAGGTTGTTGTGAGTTGATCCGTGTATGCTATGATGTTGTTCTTGCCATGTATAGCTTCTATGCCATGTCTTCTTGATGTATGTATGCTTAGTTTATCATGTAAAGCTCTGTAGTGAGTGCATCGAGCTTTTAAACATGCCTACTTGTTATCTGTTTTGTCATGCCATTTCTGAATCATTAACGTAACTTGCTATATTGATATGGGTGCTATTACATTTTGATCCCTTTTGGCTCATGGTCAGTAAGGGACTTTTGTTCTGTGCTTTGATTAGATTAATGCCATGCCTTGTTTTGCTATTATAAGTTCCTGTAGCATGTTGTTTGCTTGCTACGAACATTGCTTCTGATGCTGATTCTGCCATGTTATATTTTCACTAAGTCGGATGAAGCTGATATGTTTTGCACTTTTGCCATGCTTGTTTGGACCTGTTATTGTGTGATTTAGCCGTAGCTCGGTGTTCATGTTTTGTCAAGCATCTTGAGTAGATCACGCCCATATGCTTTGTTGGTACGTTTGGGTGCAGTAGCTTAATTTCTTGTCTTGCTTATGTGGCATCATGCTGTTTGTGGCAGATTTGTGCCATTCTTGTTTTGCTTGTCATTTGCAAACTGTGCATCCGATTCGGTGATCTTTATATCGATTTCAACGAAATCATCTCACCTTTCGGCGGCATACTTGGTTTGCCAAGTTGATGCCTGGTTCATCATTTTCCTTCGAGACGCATCCGCATTGCATATCATCTGCATATCATGCCATGTATTGCATCATGTTGCTTTGCATTGCACCGTGATTTATTGTGGTTCCATTGTTTGTGTTCTTGCTTTAGGTAGAGCGGGAGGCGAAGCGTGAGCGAGAACCTGTTGAAGCAACTTACGAGGATCAAGCTTTCGACAACTCGAGAACCTTGAGCAAGATGACCATACCCTCGAAATCACTTCTATCTTTGCTTGCTAGATGCTCGCTCTTTTGCTATGCCTATGCTCGATGCCTATCACTTGCTTATCATGCCTCCCATATTGCCATGTCAAACCTCTAACCATCCTTTCCTAGCAAACCGTTGATTGGCTATGTTACCGCTTTGCTCAGCCCCTCTTATAGCGTTGCTAGTTGCGGTGAAGATGAAGTTTGTTCCTTGTTGGAACATGGAGTTATTGTTCCTTGTTGGAACATGTTTACTTGTTGGGGATATCACAATATCTATTGTTTAATTAATGCATCTATATACTTGGTAAAGGGTGGAAGGCTCGGCCTTATGCTGCTGTTTTGTTCCCTCTTGCCACCTAGTTTCCGTCATCCGGTGT
>JAHIAM010008678.1:0-13204 GCA_021605205.1 Aegilops longissima
TTATTGTCTTCAATCGAATGTTATGAGAAGTGAGAAAATCCGGTGCTACGAATCCACCGATTGGTTATAACTTTCTTACCCGTCACATTGCCTAAATAGACATGAAGATTGAAAATAGTTAAGGTCTAAAAAAGAGTGTGGAAAACAACAGCTGAATGGTTAATTCTAGTACACTATATCACGGGCTTCAATGTGTGTGAAATTATCACCTTTATATACAACTTCTCCGGACATGGAAAGCATTGTAGCAAGCCAATAATCTTGTTGAGATCAAAACTATTCATTTGGATATATAAGATCTTGACGAATTCAGCACCATGATAGGCTATCCATGGAAAAACTCTTCATTGTGCATAGAACATAATATTAGTACAAAATGTGTACTCGAGAGATGATATATAACTTATCTTGAAATTTAAAATGCAGCTTATGGTTACAAGTGTAGATGATAATATAAAGTACACGAAGAGCGTGGAGCCAAACACCATCTTGAAATGAGCCACAGAGATCATGTATTACACCCAAGGTCTCCGGTTTAGGTGCGAGATGGGGCTGGTTATTTAGCAACGGTGAATAACTAGAATCAAGGATCAACCTTTGAAGTGAAGGGCATCTTGGATGATGAGCTGCCTTCCTTCAAAAGAAATTCAATTCTTACAAGGTTAAGCGACTTTATTTGGAGACAGCCGATTCTAAGCTGTGAAAACAAGCACCAAGCACTCGGGGCAGAGGCTGGAGTGGATGATCTTGTGCAATGAGGAGCCTCCGATATCTGAACCCGCACAAGTAAAAGTTTCTTGAGAAATGGAATTGAAGATTTAGTACGGATAGTCGGTAGGTGCATTTATGTCAAAGGTGGCGGTGTGGAGAGAGGAGGAAAACCTTGAGATGGACATCGATCTTTGAGACGCAGTAGATGGCATTCGATATCGGTAGAGTGATTTCAAGGGAATTGTAGAACTGAAGTAGATGTAGTTACGTGAATTGAGGTTTCAGCCAGGTATCCACCGTGCAGGGCATGGTATGCTTACTCGAGGGTAGCATGACGGGATCACGAGAGGCTTTGAGCGGACCACGATGGGAAGAGATGATAGCTCTCAGGGATTTCAAAATCATTGAAGAGAGATAGCGGCTGACGGTCGAGATTAAGAACCTGGCGCACCATAGAGCAGCAGCCCGGTGAGAAGGACTTGGGTGTGTGGAAGCTGATCGTAACCCACGAACACCTATGGGACAGGCGGACCAAGCCCCTTCGGTTCGATTGGAGGCGGAGATGATCTGAAGATCGGCGATGGCGATGCACAGCGGTTTACCCAACCGGGCTCTCGGAGAGATAATACTCCTATACCTTGTGCGATTGTATTGTGTTCTTGCTAGGGAGCACGAGAGAGGCTACCAGACCTAGCATGAGTGTCTGGTTTGAATGGGTCGAACCCCCTCTCGTTCGCATGGGCCTCCTTTTATATGCTCAAGGGGTCACCAACAGGTGCAGCGTAGACAAAGAACAAAAGCGGGAAAATGAGTTGCGGTTGGTACAGCTACTTTGAGCGATTGTACTCTATCTAACTATAATGACAAGGGACAAAAGCATTAAATGCCCATCCATGTCGCCCTAAACATTCTTGAGGACCGTCGGGGAAGCGCCACGCTTGCCACGATGGCATTCTTGTCAGCGCCCGCTTACCGCTGCTCTCCGCTGGCCGCACAGCCTCTTGACACGCAGCGCTGGAATGGTCCCATGGCGACGCGTTGGTGGATGGTGGAGGCGGAGATGAGAAGAGTGGTTGCCTGCGGCGGCAAAAGCGCCTTGCAGCGGCTGAATCGTCGCGTCCGGGAAGCTTGTCGCTCACCGAGCCTTCCGACAAGCTCCTCTTGCGGGGTCTTATCTTCTGCGTGCCTTGAGTGGCCTTCCGGCAAGCTCCTCTTGCGGGGCCTTGTCTTCTTAGCTTAAATACTTTGTTCTTGAATGGCTCCAAAGGAACCATGGAGGACCTTAGCGGTTACTAGGCAAGCCTTGCGCGGGGTGCTACAAGCTGCCGATGCGAGTTAGGGATACTAGGGTACCCTACTCTAGTACACCGGCGAGCCCCCGGGCTGGGCCACACGGTGCGGCGCTGTTGGGCGGGGCCCAAAAGCAATCTGCAGAACGCAGCATGACCTAGAATCACGCCGTAACCTGCTCCGGACCCACACGTCCACCACGAACAGCCGCGTCGAACTTGGCGTCATGGGAGAGATCGTGGGGGCTTTCTTCTAAGTGGAAGCGGGCATCGCCCCTCTCTCTCCTTATAACCCGGGAAGCAGGGGCAGGTCGCCCACCTCGCCATTGCTGTCCCATCTAAAAAACCCGCCGCTCCCCTTCTTCTCTAGTGCGAAGAACACCGCTCCGCCCCATCGCCACCAGCGCCATCAACGCCGTCGGTCTCCTCCACCACCTCCGCCATGGCTCCAAAGCCGACAAGGGAAGGCGTGAAAGTCGCGGACGCAGCAGACTCATGGCGCTCACCCGAAAGGCGGGCGTCTTCCCCCGGCTCGGCTTAAAGGAGCTGAGGGAGGCTACTACCTCTTACAGTCGGCCAGGCAGGCGCATCCGCGCCGAAAGTACTCTCGGCCGCCGCATGAGTTGGTTCCAGCGGGTACCTTCTTGGCGCTCTTCTTCTATTGCGAGCTCTGCCGCCCTTCTCTGAATTCTTACCGCGATATCGCGAACACCCTCGGCCGCCTCCTTGATTTCACCCCCAATGCTGTCGACCATGGCAGTTTTCGCACACCAACTGCGAGAAACTTTGTGATCCATCAAGCGTAGCACTCTTCGCCACTTCTTCATGCCCAGCGTCGAGAGAGAGAGCCGCTTGCTGGAGGGATTGCTTGGATCTCAGGATCGGCAAGAAAAAGCCTATCTCGGAAGGAGAGCTCCGCAGCAAGTGGGAGGAGTGAAGAGCGATTGGTGTTGAATCATTGAGGAGAACCGCGGCCTTCCTTTGCCCAGCGCCAAACTCCAATAGTGCGCGCAACGATTGGAGTAAATAAGTGCCGGAAGATGCTAGGTTGAAGGTGCCGTGACCGGATCTTGCGCCTTAGGCTTGCGGACTCACTTTATGGCAGCCGTTGGCGCAGATTTCCTCGCCGCCCGCATCGCTCCCTTGCGGGGAGAGGAGGAGACCTGCTTGGGAGTTCAAAATGCGGCGGACATCATGAGGCTGCGCCCGGGCCTCAACTGGAATTTCACCGTCTTGGAGTTGGACGCAATGCTCTGGAGTTGTTCAAGCATGACGATCACCCAGTGGTTTAGGTTGCGAGGTCGTCCCATTGTGCAACAATTCTTATTTCGACCGCATCCGGCGCCATGATGCCGTTGTGCGATTACGTATAGGATCGTTCCAACTTGGCAGAGCCTGCAGACGGCGTCGTCTGCAGTTCTTGACAACGGAAGAAATGCCGATCCATGCAGCAGCGAAGAAGCTCACCGCTGACACCACCGGCTGACGAGATGCGCGCGCCGCCCGAACTGGAGGCGGCAGCAATTCTTTGCCCGTGGCGGTCGGGTTCACCGTGGAGGCGAGAGGCAGCGGTAAGCCTTGTCGATCGGGAGGAGCTTGCGGTGGGGAGGAGCAGGTCGGAGTCAGAAGTTGAGCAGCGAGCTGCAGGCGCCTCCTCCACCTTTAAGTAGCTTGTGGCGGGCCACAGCTCCACCAGAGGCGTCTCCATGAGGCGGGAAGTGGCGGGGGGACGGCCCAGACCCAACAACCGCAGCGCTTGTGGCAGCCTGCAGCTCCACCGCTGACAACACTTGTTGCCAGGAGCACCACGCTGCAACAAATGGGGCGGTTTCCTCTCGGCCACCGCTGCCACCCCGCCAGCGGTCAGAGAACCTACTCCTCGCCTCTACTTGCAGGGCGAGCAGGGTGATCTCTCGCTCGGCTCCGCCCCGAGGAAGAAGAAGAGTAAGCTTCTATCTTGTGCTTGTATTTCTTCAATTTTGTTGCTTAAATCTTGTATCTGATTTGCTTCATTACGAACTCTTTCCTTTTTTGGGGCCTTTGGCCCGGAGGCGTCGAAGGCCAAGACCCGGTGGTTCTCATCGAGATGATCCCCGTGGCTTGAGGCGTCTGAGACCCCCTTGCGGACCGACAACCCTTCCTCAAAGCAGCCCGGCACTGGCCCGGCATAAGTATATGGTTTACTTCTTACGGTTAGGTGTGCATGGGTGCTCCTTCTTCTTGATATCGGCTGTTGATTTGTGTAGGAGCAGAGCAGCCTCATCAGGGAGTGCCGGAAGCCGCTCCGAAATACCATCTGCTTCGACACGCCAAGGGAGGATTCTCCGGCAAGGCGCTCTCGGCAATAGAGACTTCTCGGCGAGGGACAGCACAGTGATCCTCCGGTGGTCGAGACCATGGCTGCAGATCCCATGCAGGTAATCCTCTTGCCTGAAAATTTGCCTTGGGTTCTTTTCTTCTATTCTTCTTTTGAACATTTGCTTGGCAGTTCTTTCTTTTTCTGGTCGTCGAGATCCATCCGCCCTTGAGCGATGGGCCGAAGTCGCCGGTGATGAGGTCTGTGGCAGCAACAGCGGCGTCGCCACCATGGAGAAGAGGCTGGGCGCCGATGGGTCGCCCGTGAAAGGCCTCCAAGGCTGCCGCCCAAAGGCTGGCGAGAAGTCACAGCGTCGCTTGGCGACCTGAGGCCGCAGGGGCGCGGGCGCTCGCCGACCGCGATCCCTCCGCCACCGGTGCAGCGTCGAGGCTCAAAGAGCTGACCCAGCCGCTTATCGTGGCGGCGATGGCATCTTCATCAAGCTCCCCGGGCCTCGAGCTCAGGCGCCGGTCGAAGGAGACCTTTGACGGAGCTGCTCGCCTCCAGCTGGGTTGTGGTGGATCGTAAGCAGTGTTGTGAGTCTGAGGAGAACAGCTCTTGAAAAGCTGTTGTCGCTCTACAGCGCCCGATAAGCCAAGTTGGAGTCGGGAAGCACTTGTCGCGAGGCGGGAGCGGACATGGAGAAGCGGGGAAGAGCTCCAGGCGTAACCAAAGCCCTCGGGCGTGGCGGAAGGCGGGGCGACTCGGCGAAGCGCGCTAGCCTTCATCCTTGAGGAAGGATGAGGTGAGGAGCAACAACGGCTTGCTGCGAAGCTATCTGCGCAGAAGGCGAGTTAGGCAGCGGAAGATCAATCTTGACATCTATGAGGAAGAGCTTGCTCTTACTTGAGCAATCAATAGGCGGAGCTCTCAAGGAAGCAAAAGATCTGCTGCAGCTGCGAGGGCCGCCAAGAAAGAGTTGGAGACAAGGTGGCCTTGGTGAGGCCAGTCGAGAAGAGCGGCGAGAGCTTGCTGTACTCAAGCCGCGATGCCTTGAAGGGCCTCCTATACTCTTGGCGAGCTGAGGGCCGTCTCGGCTGAGAGGAGCAAGAGAGCTCGCGCCGCCAAGGACTCAAAGGCAGATCTTGAGCTAAAAGCGACCACCACGATGCGCGGCGTGGACAGCGTCAAGAGAGGAGGTGGGCTGTTGGAGAAGATCAAGGCCAGCGAGGAGCTCTTTGGCGAGTGTCCTTGCCGCCCGAGCACCTTGAGGGAGAATGTGGAGCTCTGGACCCGAAGGTCTTGTGAATATCGCCCGCCATCGACAAGGAGGCGCGGAGGCTGGGGATGGTGGATCTCGGGTACTCCTCAAGCCCAATCTCCCAGCGTAAGCTCAGCTTGTTCCTCAAGGGGCGTGGTGGCGGCTCTCGGCGACTCGGGAAGAGATCCCAAGCAGCTGGCAGGAATCGCGCCCGGATCTGTCACTGGGAGCTCTCCGAGAAGGTGTTGATGAAGGTGGCCTTCCACAATCAGGCCTCAACCTTGGGCGTCCTCGGATCCCACTGCCGCCGAGATGCCCGATGTGGGCGCTCAAAGCCTTATCGCACCATTGTGGACAAGGTGGGCAAGATCAAGCGGGTTGATGTCGACCCGTGTAGATTAGGCCGCCCGATTTATCTTTCCCTTGTCCACTTGCTTGATCATGTTTAGGAGAACAATTTATTAGATCTGCGACAAGCTATTTTTTAATATAACTCTATCTTAGGCAATGATTGCAATGTTATTTCCTTTACTTGATTCCTTCCTTTGTATGTTTGTGCCTTACGCTTTAAGGGAACTTGTCCAGTAGCGGGCACCTTTTTGCCGTAATGTTGAGTCACGGAACCTCGGCAGCTTCTTTGGCGGTGCTGCCTCGAAAACAACCTTATGCCAACTAGTTGCAGCTCACTTACGTTGTTGAGCGGACTGAGAACAAAGTAAGGCGGCGACTAGCTACTGAGTTAGTTCCTCCGCGCTGAGTTTTCCATACAAAGTACTATCGTTCGAGGAAGATAACTTAAAAGATTTAAAAGCTGATTGCTCAAGATTTTGGCAACTTAGCTTTTACGTCGTTTGCTTCCGATAAAGGTAAAACTTCCTCGACAGCGCTTGGTCCATGGCATTTATCTTCTCCTTCCCCACTGGTTAACTTGTATGAGGGAACCTTCCTTTCTTTGAGAAGAAGAAGAAAATAAAGTTATGGAGCCTTGTGGCTCGTTATTTCTTCTTGGGGCGTGGATGCTGCACAAATGTTAGATAACACATGCAAAAGGATGATGAAAGCATGTAGTTGACAAGTTCGCAAGCAACACATAAACTTTACTTATGCAAGGATTCTGCTAGCGGCTTTGTACAAAGGATTACATGCAACATCGGCAAGACTTGTACAAAAGGTGGTTCTAGAGCAGAGTTCAACAACGGCGCCCTATAGGTAAAACTTTCGAAGATGTTCAATGTTCGGGGGTTGCTCACGGAATGCCATCTTGGTCTCAAAGCCGGACAGCCTTGAGCCTAGTGACTCGTTTCACCCGATAAGGGCCTTCCACTTGGCGTCAACTTGTTGGAATTCTTGGCGGACTGAGCAGCGCGAAGAACAAGGTCGCCTTCCTCGAGACTTAAGGCGTTAACTCTGCGGCTATGGTAGCGGCGCAAAGCTTCTTTGTAACGAGTAGCTCGTCTGCAACTGAAGAACGGTCCTCCTCAGGAGCAGCGCGTCATCTTATCGCAGCTGCTCTTGCTCAAACTCATCATAGCGAACTTTCGGTGACCCGAATCACTAGTTCCGTGGAGAACTGCCTCTGCTCCATAGACTAGGCGAAAGGTGTCGGCGATGTGGCTCGATTTGGCGTCGTCTGATCGACCAAGAACCGCCGGCAGCTCCTCAATCCAGTTTCTTCCGCACTTGTGTAGCACAGTCGAAAGTTCTGGTCTTGAGCCCGCATCGACACTTGACATTGCCCTCTCGCTTGACCGTTGCTTCTCGGATGAGCAGCGAAGCAAAGCAGAACCTTGGCGCCAAGATCTTGGGCGTCTTGCATGAAGGTCGGCTTTCGTGGTATGTAATGCCATTGTCGGTGATGATCTGTTAGGAATTCCAAAGCGGCAAACAATTGACACGAAGAACTTGACTGCTTGTTGTGCTGTCACCTTCCTCATTGCTTCCACTTCCGGCCACTTTGTGAACTTGCCGATTGCAGCGTACAAGTACTCAAAGCCCCAACAACTTCGGGGAAAGGGGCGAGGATGTCGACCCCAGACGAAAATGGCGGGATAAAGGGATCGTCACGGAGAGCTTGGTGGCTGGTGTATCTGCTTGGAATGGAACTAAGCGCTTCACACTTGGTTGCTTGTGCGGTTGCATCACGGAGGGCTGTCGGCGGAAGAAACCTTCTTGGAAAGCTTTGCGGCAAGCGCTCTTCTACGCCAATGTGGTGACCACATATGCCTCCGTGTATCTACTGCCAGCAACCATCCATCTTCGGTGAATACACTTCAATTTCACACCGTTGAGTCTTCTTACATACAGCGTGCTGTCGACAAACTGGTACATACTTGACTGCGGGCTACTCTCTCGCTTCTTCTTGCTCTTGGGAAGTTCTCCTGTCGAAGAAGCTGGACAATCTGCTGCCCATCTTTGGAGCTTGTGGCTCGACAACAAGGACTAAAAGGCACATCTGCTGCTGCGGAACATCGCTTCTGGCGAGAACCTGCGGTTCTGCGGAGCTTAACGTCCTCGGCAAGCTGCGAAGCAAAACTTGTCGGGGCGTGCGCTGTGCAGAAACAAACCCTAGGGCTTGTCGGATGAAGCTGCTCCTCGGCCTCTTAGTGTTGATCACAGGGACCTTCATGGTGGCGGCCGGGGCTACGCGGGAAAATAGTCACCAGAAATCAACTTCCTCTTCTTGTTACTGTCCGGTTGATGGCGTTACGGTTGGTTGAGTCGACTTGAGCACAAAATCCACTAGGTTCCACAGGTAACTTGAGTCGCGAGGCGCTTGGCGAGCCATCGGCAATATCATTACGAGCTCTCGGAACATGTTCCATTTGCGGAGCCGTCAAAGTGTTCTTCTAGCTTTCTCACTTCATCAGCGTGAGCTTCCATCAGCGGACTCGATAATCTTTGTTTACTTGGCGGACGACAAAACTATGAGTCACCCCGACAATGAGTTTCTTGATCCCAAGGTCTACCGCAATTACGAGACCGGCAAGCAAACCTTCATACTCTGCGGTATTGTTTGTTGCTTGCTCCTTGGAAAGTGCATTTGGACTATGTACTTGAGGTGCTCTCCGGTGGAGTGCGACAAGCAACACGCCCGCGCGGCGCCTTGTGGCGAAAGGCACCATCAAAGTACATCGACCACTCTTTACTTGCTTCCTTGGGGGATGCTCGTCTGCGGAATTTCTTCATCTTGTGTTGGCGTCCATTCCGCTATGAACTCTGCCAATGCTACTGCTTTGGATAGTTGAAGTGCTTTCAAACTTGAGGCCAAAGCTTGACAGCCTCAAGTGCCCACTCTACAATCCTGCTTGTTGCTTCTAGATTTTGCAATATCCTCTTGAGGGAAGCGGTAGCGGTTGTGATTTCATGTGCTTGGAAGTAATGGCGCAGCTTTCTCGAGGACCATGAGGAGGCGAAAAGCAATTTCTGCACACAGTACCTTGACCTAGCCCCTGCAAAGGCCGACAAAAAGTAAACTGGGCTGCACCATCCTTTTCTGTATCTTCTGCGCGCTGCGCTAGAGATCCATCGTTATCGGGACCAGAGCTACGCCGGTGAAGCCCCACAGCTTGTCATCTGGATGCATCTTCCTTGGTTGCGGCTCATCATCGCCTCCCTTTCCGCTACTAACAGCACTAACCACTTGATTGGTTGCCGCTATATAAGCAGCAACTTCTCTTGTGGCTTAGGTGCGACAAGTATTGAGTGGAGGACAGGTACCTCTTTAAGTCCTGCAGCGCAACCTCAAGCCGGAGTCCATTTCATTGGACCTGCCTTTTTCAAAATCTTGAAAAATGGCGGGCGTGTTCGACAGAACCTAGAGATAAACCTCTTTGAGAGCAGCCATGCAACCGGCAAGTCTTCGTACATCCTTGGCGTGCTTTGGTGCTTCAATCTGCTCAATGGCCTTGATCTTGTCGGGATTGGCTTCAATTCCCGGTGAGACCACGAAGAACCGAGAAGCTTGCGGAAGGACTCGAACACGCACTTCTCGGGGTTGAGCTTGAGGTTGATCTTGCGCAGATTTGCAAGGTCTCATCTAAATCTTGAACCAGAGTTGCTTTGTCCTTGCTCTTGACCACTATGTCATCCATGTAGGCTTCTACATTTACGTGCATTTGCGGCTCAAAAGCGTCATGGACTACTCTTGCAAGCGTTGAACCAGCATTCTTTAGCCCAAAAGGCATCCGTACAAAACAGTATGTGCCACATGGGGTGATGAATGCGGTTTTCTCCTCATCCTCTTACGCCATGAAGATCGATGATATCTGAGTATGCATCAAGAAATGAAAGCAAATCACATCCAGGCGTGGAGTCAACAATCTGGTCGATCTTGGCGGCAAGGAAATGGGTCTTTGGGACAAGCTTTATTAACATCTGTGAAGTCGATACAAAGTCTCCATTTCCCATTTGCCTTGCGATACAACTACAGGATTGGCCAACCACGTAGGATGGAGCACTCCTCGACAAGGCCTGCTGCTTCCAATTTCTTGATTCTCTTCTGCAATGAATTCTTGGCGCTCCTTTGCACTGCTTCGACTTTACGCTTGCAGGGCGGCGCATGAGGACAGACAGCTAGGTGATGCTCAATTACTTTCACAGGAACACGGGGATGTCGGGCGGTTGCCATGCAAACACGTCGGCGTTAGCGCAGGAAAACAACGGCAGCGCCTTCCTATTTAGGGTCGAGTAGCGATGGTGAAGGTACCACCAGTGCCGTCCTCCTGGCGGGCACCTTCTTGGTCTTTGGTGGAGCTGCCGCCGTCTTCTTGCACTTGCGGTGGAGCTCGATGGTGCGTCCTCGGCGGTAGCGCAGCACTCGAAGAGAGTGCGCTTGCGGAGTGGGCATCGAGCTCTTGCGGACTTGGTCTTCTTCTTCCCCGGGAGCTTCAGCGGCAAGTGATTTGCTATCTGTTGCGGCTGCTGCCTCGGTAAATCTTGTCGGCGCGAGATAAGAGCATCCTTCTTATGCCATGGACAAGAAATAACCTTATCGGGCACTGGCATCTTGAGCAAGTTGTATGCATAATGAGAGGCTGCCATGAACTTGGCGGTCTTTGGGCGACCAAGTATCCCATTGTAAGGCAATGGAAAATCAACAACGTCGAGCGTGACCCTCTCGATCCTGAAGTTTAGCTTCGTTGCCAAATGTTACCAAACAGCGTGATCTTCCCCTTCGACTTGCTCCTTCGGATTGATTCCTTGGAATGTGCGGTCTCTTGAGCTCGCTGTCGGGGATCTGAAGCTTACGGAGCACAGCGGAGGAGATCAGGTTTAAGCCGGCCCGCCGTCAACTAACATCTTGGTGACCTTGAGGTTGCGGATAGTTGGTGAGACCAACATCGGCAAGCACCCGACGCGATTATGCGATCGGGGTGGTCCTCAATATCAAAGATGATAGGCGTCTTTGGACCATTTCGAGGCTTGCGTGACTCTACGGATGGATTTACTGCATTAACTTCCGCATCCACTTGCTTGAGTTGGCGGTGTGAAGTATGCGAAGAAGCACCGCCATCAATATGAGGACCTCTGTGGCTGCTAAAACTCCTGCTCATCGGCCTCATCGTCTTCCATATCTTCATCGTCGTCGTCGTCTTCATCCTTATCCGGCGGCAGGAGGTCATCTCCATGCCGCTGCTTTGCCTTGCCAGCGGCGTCCTCGGCCGGGTCGCTTCTTGCTAACTCCCCAGCACCTTCTGGGCCTTCTCCTTATCGCGCCCGCTCGTACTCAGCCATACCAGCTGTTCAACAAGCTTCGACCTTCTTGCGACTCACAGAGGTCATACTGGCCCTTAGTGCGGTGAATCTTGCAGTATTGCTTGTTGGAGCTGTCACCTTGTCGGTGGCCGCCACCAGTGTTTGTGATCGGGCCAGCGGCAACTTCCTTGCGGACCACCAACTTTGGCTTTCTTGGCGGCACCGTTGCCGGACTTTGCAACTAGCACCTCTTTGCTTCTTCCTTCCTTCTGTAGTTCGTGCACGGCTCTTCTTGCCCGGGGCGGTCTCCTCCTATCGAGATCCTGCTTACGTATTCTCTCACAGGAGTCTCCTCCCTTCCTCGGCATGTGCACACTTATCGGCCGGGCATACAGCTCACTCCGTCCTTGACTTTGCACATATGCCATCTCCTCCCTCATCCTGCAGTTCCGCGCGTTCTAATGAAGCATGCTGATCACAGCGGTAGGGTGGACATCTGGATGTTGTAGTGTACGGATGAATCTCTGAATGAACTTGCGCAGGGGACTCTCCTTCCTTACAGGCGAGCGGATGAAGGTCGCTCTCTTAGCCATGAGGCTTGTGGCGCTGTGAAAGCGCCGACAAGCGATGGCATAGATCTGCTGGAGGATATGGATCCGTCAAGCAAGTGCATGAGCGGATCGACATTGGGCTTGAGTACGGTGGGAAGTAGTTGGCGAGGATCTTGTCGTCTCGTCCCCGGCGGCTTGCACGCGATGGTGTAGATCTTTGAGGAACTCCGGCGGATGCGTCCGCCATCGTACTTCTCACGGCGCGTCGGCGAAATTCTTCTTCTGGGCCCTTTGGACTTGCGCAGCTCACGAGTGAGCGCAGGGCAACCTACCGCGTCGTCAAGTCGCTGGTTCCCCAGGCGCATGCATATCGACGGAAGGGCCCAGCGCTGGTCGGATTGACGTCGCGCTTCTCTTCGGCGCTTCGATGCGAGTTCGGCGTCTTCTTGTTGCCGTTCTTGAAGAACTTGGCGCTGATCACGGCGATCTCGTGGATCCGATGGCCAGCGGTGGAGTCATTGTCGAGGTGGATCCGACGAGTTGGTGATCTTGGCCTTACTGGTGGAGAGTGCATGGTGGGTGCACCCCACAGGTTTAAATCGCCACCGGCTCGTGCCTTGTCGTCTTACCGCGGCAGCGATAGCGGTTGGTTGCGCGGGCGTCGCGTTGGAAAAAGCGATGAGACTACGGATACGGCCCTCCATTACGTCGACCTTAGCGGCTGTTGGAGGGGTAGTCTAGAAGCAGATTGAGCTCGCCAAGGCTTCCGCTAAGTGGTGGGTGGCAATGGCGAGAGCGGTGCGAGGCGGGATATGCTCGGACTTCTAACTATGTTAGAAGGGCAGCATCCGTCGAAGCGACCCGTATCCGCTTGCGCCAGCATCTTTGGCGTGCCGCGCTGGTCTTGAGGGCCTCGCGATCCTCCAGCTTCGGTCTTGATCCAGCGGCGTATGGTACTCTGAATACCATGGCGCTGTCGGTCCGCGCTCTGAGATGGGCACGGTGCGTGTCGCGGACGCCCGAGGTCTGCGGCCTTGTCCTTCAGACTTAGCAGCGTCATGAGCTCCCTAAATCGACACCCGTTCTTCGCGGCGTCTACCCGCCATCCGTTTGCTCGGTGGTGGCGGGATCGGCGTGGGCGGCTCGCTGCCGCTGAAGCCTTCTTCTTCGGTGGCATGTTGATGAAGATGATGAAGATGTTGCTCGTTTGAGCGCGGATCAGGTTCACAGCCTCGACGCCCCCTACGGCGCGCCAAAGATGTCGGGAAGCTGATCATAACCCCGAACACCTATGGGACGGCGGATCGAGCCTTCGGTTCGGTGGGGCGGAGATCGCCTGAAGAAGCGGATCGAGGCGATGCACGAGCGGTTTACCCAACCGGAGCTCTACGGAGAGATAATA